>CAJDSM010020757.1:0-36376 GCA_903981925.1 Ostrea lurida
TTTATTTACAAGGTAATCTTCATAGTGACATAAGGGAAATCTTGTAATTTAACATAGACTCTTAACCTTGAAACAGATTTTGTAAACAGATTAAAGGGACAGAAATACAATTCCCAAAAAATACGCAGTTAGCCGGATCGTAAATAAAATTGTAAGCTTATTCAATTAAATCTGAACGCTAAGTCAACCCTAACTCTAACCTAACCCTAACCCTAGCCTTAACCCTAACCCTAACCCTAACTTTTTTGTCGTGTTGTTCCTTGACATATACAAGTTTAGCGCTTTTCGATACTTTCAGTACTTTGATTTTTTCTTCTTTCCCGTGCTATAAAAAGTAGTTCAACGATATTTATGCGCATAGCACGTGTGCAAAAAAAAAAAACAAAAAAACTTAAATCTTGTATTTAATTTATGGTAAGGAAATGGAAACTTATTTAAAATGTTGTTGTTTGTTTTATTTTAGCTCTCAAAATGAAAAATTATATTGATTCACTGAATTATTAAATATCAGAAAAAACTATTTTGTATTGTGAAAGGTTTGTTCTTGGATACTGTTCGGTTTTTTATTTACTTTGTAAATCAAGCGATCACGATGACTAGAGCCTATGGCTTTGCTTTTAGCAAAGCCAGGCTAAAAACTGAGGTCCCGTGATACAACAGGTGTGGCACGATAAAGACCCCTCCCTGCTCAAGGCCATAAGCGCCGAGCACAGGCTTAAATTTGCAGCCCTTTACCGACAATGGTAGNATTCGCATGTAAAACTTTGATCCCCTATTGGCCACATCTTACCTCCAGGGGCCATGATTTGAACAAACTTGAATTGTCACTATGTCACGAAGTTTTCATGTAAATATCAGCTTTTCTGGTCAGTGGTTCTTGAAAAGGAGATTTTAAAATCATTTAATTTTATTTCACGTGATCACCTAGCGCCGATTCTCATTGGTTAAAACACCTTTTCAGAATTGAGGTGATTTTTCGATCAACGTACCTGAACAACAAATACAGTCTAATGAACATTATTTTGTTGTTGTAATATAAAATTAAATGATAAGAAATAAATCTTACATTTTTTCGGGTGATATGCAGGTTATCACCGAGATTTTAGACGGTAAAACTTTTCATCAATGCGCTTCGCGCATTGATGAGTTTTACCGTCTAAAATTCGGTGATACCTGCATCACCCGAAAAAATATAAGATTCATTTCTTATATGATCCAGCCCATTTCCCCTTTGAATAGAGCTTCTCCTTCATTTTGAATACATGTGAATGCCCTTCACGCAAGGATAATTCGTACCACGTTTGGTTGAAATTGGCTTAGTGGTTCTTTAAGTAAAATACAAATAGGCGAAGGTAACATCGTGTAAAACGTAATCATAATCCAAAAAAAACCCCATACAAAATCGAGTAAAATATGTGAAAAGTTTACAGAAAGACGGGCGACGGGTATCAAAAACCTTACTTGAGCTTTCAGTTCAGGTGAGCTAAACACCCTGTAAATCGTTATTAGGTCTGATTGAAAGAACATGACAATGAAATGGATTAGACTTCGGAAAATCAATACACTTCATAGATAAAAATATTTTAAATATCCAATATCATAAAATGCCATTTGCAACAGAAAACTTCTTTGCGGTATCTAGAGTAAGGAGTTTTTGAAGGTGTCCTAAACGTATGTGTCCAAAGTCTGCTCGTCGCTGTCCCAAACACAGGTGTCCGTGGACATTCCGAGATCATGTGACAAGCTTTTAACCTCAATGTCGCTAGATGTACAAGTTTCTGCTTGATAATCCTTTTTTTCAGACTTTGAAAGACGATTACTGTTCGATGGAAAGACGAAAAATCTGTTCTCATCATTAACACTAGATGTAGACACACCAGAATCGTTTTGAAGATCGTCGGCTAAAAACGTGGTGGTAAAATTTGGGGCGGTTCTGGCCCTGTGACGATACAACTTTTGTCTTCCGGAAAGCTTATATGGAAAATTTGGTTCTTCTCTTGTAATGTTGCTGCTGTCTGAGTAAAATACATCATCATCACCATTTGATGACGTAGAACATTTTGAGCATAAGCTACCAATGCTGCTTTCATCTGCATCGCAGTCAATGACACTGTTTCTTGGTAAACTTTCAAGGTCAGGACTGTAGCTGGCTTTTGAGGACAGAGAACCGTGTCTGCATTGTTGTGGAATGCCTGTGTTAAGTTTTGTTGTTGCTATTGTGGAATATTTCTTATTGGTATGTGGCGAACCTAGTCGTACTCTCTTTCGAACTGGAACCGTTTCTAAAGAGTCTCTGCAAAATGTCACGGTTCTAGAATTTGGGAGAGATGTTTTGACACTACCTGTCCTTGTCGAGACATCAGTACCTTGGATTTCTGAAAATTCAAGACTAGAATCTTTGTTTTCGGGAATTAGTTCCTCTGAAGTACAGACCCCTTCCACGTGATTTATGACGTCAGGATATATGTCTGTTTCATGCGTTCCCTCGTATTTACCAAAACAGTCAATGTCCGAGGGAGATATTGAAGCTGTTGCAGTATTTTGACTGTTGAGGTCGTCGTGAAGATGATAGTAAAGTTTGCTGTCGTCAAGCTCAAAATTAACGTAATGTTCACCACAACTTTTCTCTAGCATGGAATCAAAAGTCAGGCGGAGCTCGGTAAAACTCGGTCTGCTTGCCGTATCCTCTCGCCAACACGAACGCATGATTTGGTAACTGTAAAAGAAAAGTACACACGTGATATTTTTTTCTTTTCTTAATCGATCTTAAAACTGCTTTCTAGGGAGGCATAACATACAAGGTGTATTGAAATGTCATTTAAACATCAACGAAAACTAGATTTACAAAATGTGTTTTGATTACTTCATTTCAAACACCTGGAAGACGATGAGAAAATGCGATAAATTTTCTGATTGACATTTCAAAGATGAAAGTGTCAGATAATAATCAATGAATGAACTTGGAAATGTGAAGAGTAATTGGGGACCCAGCCATTTTAAGAGCGGCTCTCCTTGAATGTAAAATGAATCTTTTAAAAGATTTTGAATTCTAAAATAACTTAAATCCATTTTAATATCATAATGAGAAAGAACAGTTTAATATGATTTATTAATTTATTGAAATTGAAAGATGATAGGGATTTAGTGAAAAGACTTTCTTTTGAGAGACGTTTCGGAGTTAGATGTTAGAGGAAAAAAGTACACAAGACATACCAATGTGTATTATAGATACAATTATAAAATTCGATCGATTTCCCCCTGCAATGTAGTGGGGTGCAATATTTCTGCGATTTAATTTCCAATATGGTGAAAGCACCTCATTATTTAGAATATTTCCCAACGTGATCTTAATTAATTTGAAAAGAAAATATATAGAAAAAAACTTTTGATCTATCAAAAAGCACATGCATGGGCTACACTGCTCACCTGAGATACATTATTTCCACAAAATATTAAATCCCATATATCCTTTCGAGTTTCATGTCTTGAACTCCTAGGCTATGATATGAACAAATTTGAATTAACATTTCATGAGGATTCTTGCATTCAAATTTGAAAGTGTATCATTGTGCTTTTTGAGATTTTCAACAACAAAAAATTCTACACAGAGTCTTGTGTAAATTTGAAGCTCTTCGTAGCTCCGCTCTGGGTGTCCTGGCGTGGTGTGGGTGGACAAACTTAATCTACACTTTACGAGTTTGTTTTTTTAATTTCATGTTAATTTTACAAATTGAATCTCTGTGGTTCCCAAGAAACGATTTTCAGAAAATATTCGCATTTGTAAAATTTAAAACCCTTTATTGTGACCGGATCCAGACGTGAACCACCTAAAATATACACCACATGAGAATACTTGCATATACGTATGACAAATCATCCCCTTTCTGTAATTCGTGAGGAATAGATTTTTTCAAGAGAATCCCTTGATATTCTTACCGGTATGTACGCATTCGACCTAATTCTAACCCTTACCCTACAAATCATTGTAAAATCATCTTAGTTCCCAACGCCCATGGGGTGAACCAACTAGAACGCGCTACATGTATATTACACAAGGATGCTAACATTACGGAAAACATATTTTTTTCTGAAATTCTAACCCCTGTTGTGGCCGCGCATGGGGCCTATGGCAAAGTTCGATCGGAAAAAGCTCACTTGATTTTTCGATCAGGTAAGCTAAAAACGAAATAAAATATGAAGTTTCATTATAATTAAAATATGTACGACACGTAGTTTTTGCAGAATAAGCGTTAACTTCAATTTCAAAGCATGTGGTTTTGTATAAATTGATTTGTGTGAAAGATGACTGTTCGATAAAAAGATATTTGGTGACTTTTATTTTTCATTGATTTCTGAGAATTGTTTATCTTATTGAAATTCTGATGTGATCATATTCAAACAATCATTTACATCTTTTAGAAAAAAAATAGACATGTTTGATATATACTTTGTATTCCGCTTACGTTACACTGAAGGAATATGTCCTGTAATACCTCAGTCACAAATGGGCGACTCCCGCACGATAATGGCGATTTCGGACGCGAAATTCAAATCTCCATTGTCGCACGATAACCACGGCGATCGCACACGCGGTCACACTAACTACTGCCCCCGTACGACTATCTTTAATCAAGTCGGCGATGCCTGGTGGCAGACATGTCGCCCGTCTCGCACGAGTGTTGCGCTGGCAGCGTGCCACACTGGCGCGAGACTCGCACCATATCGCACCATAACGGCTACCTCCGTACCACTCCGGCGAGTTGTCGTCCTGCGGCAGTACGATTGCAATTAAGCACCAGCCTCGCACTAGAGTGGTGCGAGACTCGCACGAATCGCGCTATTTCTGGAACCTCCGCGATTTCAGCGATTCCTAAAAATATTTTAACAAAAAGTTAAACCGATTGCAGCCCTCGTAGACATCACAATTTCCGTGTCACTGTCGTGCGGGGCTCGCAGAATCGTCAGGAAGTGGTGCGAAACCTACGAAAAATCGATCGTAGACAGGTCGTACGGGGCTCGTTTGTGACTGAGGCATAACATACGAAGAAATCAACGGATAATTTTAAAACTATAGAACTATGTTTTTATTGCGCAATGGTTTCATAGTTAAGGGGTTGCTAATGGATTGCATGTACAATGAAAGTGACATGCAAAACTTCCATTTTCTACTTTTTTAACGATCTGCATATGCAGAAAAGTTTTAACTATCTACCAAGAAGTACCAAACTTTTAAAATATACGTAATTGTTGTGTCATAGAAACGAAAAAGAACTCAACATCAACTAAGTATGTAACATGTACAATATCGTCCCCACTTATCTACACCACCCTGCTTTCCTGACAACACATGGAAATATATCACAAAAACATTCAGATAACCACATTAGTTGACTACATATTGCTAAATTTGCTGTTGAGTCTTTTCAAAACACCAGACAGTTCATCCCATACAGAGTTTGCAATAATGTTTTTTGAAATGCACTTACCAGAACATCTCCAAAATAAAAATATACCATTGCATGAAAAAGTTAGTTTCCCATTCTCCTGATTGCTTTCCTATTTTACCTCCAGATTACATGTAAATTAAAATTCAATGCCTGTAATATTAATTTTTTTAGATATATCATATTCGCAGGGTAAGGGCATGGCTGAATCAACTATTTGAAAAGACCACTAACTTTTAGAATATTCACATATTGTGCTGGCTATTTCACCCCTTTATAACTTGATTTAGTTAAAAAAAAAACCATATGGTTTGTTGATTCTAAAACATTCCTACTCCTAAT
The DNA here is from genome assembly GCA_903981925.1 of Ostrea lurida. NCBI lineage: Eukaryota > Metazoa > Mollusca > Bivalvia > Ostreida > Ostreidae > Ostrea > Ostrea lurida. The sequence continues at coordinate 5,787 of CAJDSM010020757.1, forward strand.
TGCATGAAATATCCTGTCTATGGTCGGCTTATGAACCAGGGGACACTTTCCCCAACCAAAGATGTGAACATAACCTCGGGGCATTTCCTGCCGAAATTTACAGACTTTCTGACAGAATCCAGCTTTCAGAAGATCCACGTAAAAAACGTGTGCTAATGCTCCATTATCTTACTATTCATGTCTAATTCATATGGAATTGCGAAGAAATTCTGATGCATATCAGACCACCATATTCACGTAAATCAAATAATTCGTCTTAACCAGTTGAAAGCTTCTTACTGTTGTGCCACACGGGAACTGTCCCTCTTTACCTCAAATTATCGGTGCCATTTTCTACTTTCACTTTGAAACATAATACGGTGCATTACTAATTAGATTATTTAATTGTTTTCACCGTCCACCGAGCGATATTATCACTCATACGGAGACCGTCACCCAATCGGCAGAGTGAGAAAGGGCGCAAAATTTAGGACCTCAGTCCGGCCATTCAGAGGCCTTTGAAGGCAGGGAGGGATCTTATATCGTGCCACACACCTGCACTGTGACAGGGGCCTCGGTCTTTCCAGTCTCATCCGAATATGAGCCCGCCCCATTAGTCGTGCCTCTTACGACACACCGCTTAAGCGGATGCTGAGGACCTTATATCTAACCCAGGGGTGCGTCTCACGGGGCATAGTGCATAATAAGTTGAATGGAACAACTATATTTTAATCAAACACATCAAAAAAAAATGAAACAACAATATTGTAATAATGTGCAAAGATAGAAATAATTCGCCGTATACTCTGTTGTCCCATACTACTAACTATGATAAAAATAAAATTGGATCGTAATTAGTATCACCACCATGGATGGCATGGAATTCGTGACACGTGGACATCTCCTCAACTCTTATAGAACATACTTGACGAACGGAACATCGGAGGTTTTCATGTAACCAGACTTTTATTTCAGTGATGTGTACTAATGAAGCACCAATCGTACTCGTCTTTTATTTTGGATATAATGAAACGGGCCATCATTATGGCAGTATCTAGATCTATAACGAAATTAGATTGTACACTATTGTTTGTTTACATTTTTTCGGACATGCACTTCAACGTACACGCCTATTGTCCCACCGAAACCAAGACTTTTATCAGTTTGAAAGGTCACTTATGGACAAAAAGAAACACTTCAACTGTCATGCCAAATAAAACTTCCAAAAGATTATTATTCTTTGTAAGCTTTTAAATTCATTTCCAACAAGAAATAGATAATTGTGAGACGAATGTAAATTTTACACTCACTGTACCCACGGAGCTGGCAATTTTATCAAACATAAAGTAAAAGATAGGTGCACTATTGTGATCGGTATAACAAATATACTACCACGAACCTTCTGCGAGCGTTTAACGCGACGCGAAGCGACAGGATGCAACGTGTTTTTCACAGATTTTCTCTATTTACCTATTCGACTCACCTCTCAAAACAAAAGAAAGTACATTCATCCGTAATGTCAATATAAATGTGAATTCGCTGACCTTAACATATCTCTCCACATGTTCCACCCTCGCAATACCACTTTTATATTTTCCATTATGTTTCAAAAACTTCTGTATTTGACAAGCGGCCATTTACAATTCCGTGTGACGTCACATTTACTGTAGATGATAAATATTACTGTTTCTGTAATCATTTTCTTATCAATATTTATGTTAATAAAATATAAATGAACACTTACCAAACAGCCGCTCCCAAAGTTGTTGCGACATTTTTCAATGCCCCGAAACATCAAAATGATAAAGAATTTCACTGCTTTCAATTCCCCACAAACCGCAAGTATAAGATATCTCCTTTATTTTTTGAATATTGACATTTGGATATCATTATTAACGGAGAGCATATGCACGGTGATATTTATTTATATGTAATATAAAAAAATTAACAAAGACTATAATATATTGGTAAATATTTTTAAATAACATATACATACAACTTGATGTAAAACTATCTACAGTAAATGGACGTCACGTCGGATTGTGAAATGGCACCGCGCTTGTCAGAAAGAAGTTTTAGAAGAAAAAATGGAAAACATAAAAAAGTGGTTGCGAGTGGAAACTGTGGGGATATTTAAGGTCAGGAATTCATTAATCGACATACGAATCGTTCGAATTTTCTCTGTCTTTGGAGTGGGTCGAATTTAAGCCGTTAAAATAGAGAGAAAATCGGAAAACACGTTGCACATTCCTGGTCGCTTCGCTGCTTACGCTCGCGAAGCTCAGTGTAGTATTTTTACCCCCGATCACTTTATCTCACTATTTAACTTATTGAATAAAATGCCGACTCCTGTGCCTGCTTAACCAAATTTCATTATTAAGTTATTTTTTGCAGAAATATGATTTATTTTGAAAAAGAATAGATGCATTTCATGTCGGTGTTCACGAACATGCATTTTTAAAAGAAAAAGGTAAATTTCCATACATGTACGTCATAAATTTTAGTTCTTTAGTTTTCACATGTTCAGATTCAAGATGGCTGCATAGCACCCCCTTAAACATCCGTGAAGCCGATACAGAAGTAGACAAAGTGTCTTGTTAAAAATACTGTGACTTCATTCTAGAAATGTCATCCTTTCTCATTTTAAGATTCCATCAAAGAGCCACCCACAGCGACATTTGATCCGCGGTGGAGAGAAAGTGTTGGGGAATGCATATCGGGTGTTTGAGATTCAGTACGATAACATAGCTCTCACCCGGCACAAGCGGGCATACTCTGACACTTTTTTGTAACATTAATGGTGGTTATAATTTTCTAATATCCAGAAAGCGCTAGTGATTTCAATATACTTGGAAACTGTATATTTTACTTTTATATTATAATCATTTTGACTGCGTGATATCAACTCTTACTATACACATTATATTTCAGAGAATATGAATACATTATCAACAATGAAATTAAATTAGAAATGATGCTCTCTTTTAATATATATATATATGAGAGAGAGAGAGAGAGAGAGAGAGAGAGAGAGAGAGAGAGAGAGAGAGAGAGAGAGAGAGAGAGAGAGAGAGAGAGAGAGAGAGAGTCTTCCAATCCGCCGTTTTTACGTGAATAGTGTTTCACAGAATTGAATTACGCGCATCTAATTTTAAATCATATTTTGAAGATACACGGCCTAGTAACTTATTCACCCAATGTCCAAAATTTCATTCTAAATTGCATATTTTACGATATTTAAGACATGAATCAAATTACATAAGGAGTCTCGTGGTTACTAGAATCTACGTCAAATTCAAATAACGGCGACTTCTTATTGTGTGAGCGCTGTGTGATATAAATCAAGACAGGTATTTCATGAATTATAGGGTGCCCATGAAAATTTATCATTTACATACTATCCAGTGTATTATTCTATCAGTAAGACACGAATTAAGGCAATAGAAAAAAAACCGTGCACTTTGGGGGAGTTGACACATTGCTCTTTAACAGGGCTTGATATTGGTCATTTTCTGGTCATCTCTCGCGGTCAGTTGAAAATCAAAAAAGACCCGTCAGCTGACATTTATCAGAGAACGCCTCTTTTGTTACTAGTTCAGCTCAACAAGACAATGGAATGACAGATAAAATAGTTTATCATGTTTTATTGTTTTCGCGCACCTGTAGACCTGCCGCATCACCCCTGTCATGGCGACCGATGTATCACTACATCGAGTCGCAGTATGAGTAACTTGGAGTGACAATGGGGCTTTTAGAATATTTTGGCACTTTAGTTCAGCGAATTATGAATAGTTTGCTATCTTTAACAACGTCAAGTGCAAAGGAATGATTGAGACTTATATCGAGCGTGTCAAACGAAAGACAATAGAGCCAATACATTGTCGACTCCAAAGAAGTGCATGTATAGTCGTTCATGAAAAACAAAACAATTATAATATCAGAAACCGCTAACTTTTGTCGTATGTGTTAATTGATCAAAAGGATATAATTTTAGTTGAAACAAAACAAGTTTAACACAGCAACATAACAAAATCGAAGATAAGCCAATAAAGAAAAACACATCAGATGTCGTTGATGCCGGACCTTTGCGACTATCGAAATTTAGTACCAATTGGCCGGGAGTCAATTAGAAGGAATAAAAAAGCTAAGCCTCCCTGACTACGAGCAAGAAGTAACCTTTAACATGTGGCTAAAACCCTTTGATGCACCGCCTAGACCAATCAACCTTGGTATCCAACGCTTACCACAAGTCTAAATATTAAATGTTATGTGTACTTTGTCCCACACAACAATTTGAATTTATGTTTATGAGACAGAAATTAAAAAAAAAGCATTTATCAACATAAATATTTTACATGTCAATAAAGCTACTAACAATTTTCAGGAAGGAACAGGAAAATTCTACATATCCATTACCACCCACCTTATGAAGGATGATGGTTCGATTTATTGTTATTAGTCAAATTTTCCTCACTTATCATTGCGCCTTCCTATGTTCATTTACGAGGTCATCTGTAAACATTAAACAGGGTTGTTTTGGTTTTTTTTGGTTTAAAAAAAAAATCACAAGGTTGCGTTGATCTTGTTTCAGTAAAACAGCTATCTAATCGTGGTTAATTTCATTTTAGAACCTTTAAATATTGTATACTATACAACAGAGAGAGAGATACAACAATTTCTATTTGCAAAATAATTTCTTTTCAAATTTGCAAGTATGTGATTGAAGTGGTTAGTTGAAAAGACATATATTGAAACTTTCCCTTCAGCAAAATGGAATACGAATTTATTCTCTATCACAATTTAAGCCTTTTTTATAGACCTAATAACATTTCTGCTGTATTTTCATGTTTTGGGTCCTGCGCATGTGATATTGTGTGAGCACTACTGGAAGTTAAGCAGAAATCAAGCAAACGGTTAAAAATGAAGGGACGTTTGTTACAGTATTCATGCTCGGTACATGGCCATGACCTGAACAAAGATTCGCACGAAAAGAGATTTTTAAATAAATATATTGGTCTACAAATGAGGTTTTGTTTTCTTTTTCTTTGATTTGGCTGAACACGGTGTTACAGAAATGTCATCCAAGCAGATTTCTTTTCTCCAATAACAGACAATCTAGACAAATTTCAGTCACCTATCACACAAAAACAAAAAGGGACTCGTACATACAATTAAATACTGAGCGCATAATTAATGTTCGTTTAAACCAGCTGCAACCATAAGCGAGGGTTGAAATAAGTGAATAAATTCAAATATTGGATACGAATTTAAACAAATTACACCATTTCGCATGCATGTTTGACCACAAAGAACAATAAATAATTTGGTATAAACGTCATTTTTTATGTTCTACTTTCTTTTATGATAATATCTGTTTGAAGTGCATTTTTTTTAAAGAAACTAAACCCAGCACGTAATTCGAGGATGAAACGATGAATACATTACAACAGATATATAGTCTTTTCAACTTTCACCTGAAGTCGGAAATTTAACAAAAATCAAAATTATTGTCAACTGCATTTCACCTCTGCGCTTGATACAGCCATTGCCTCAGATAAGGAAAGTAACTAACATTTTCATTTCTATCAAGGTAGTTTTGAGTATTGTTTTATGCTCTTTCGCTGTAAGAAACGACACCGAGAAATTTACAGAATAAAAAAACAACAACCAAAACAAAAATAAACTGACAGATATACATGTATGTTGTCATAAACATGACAATGATACAGACATGACTTGGCAAAATCATTGTTTAGATTTTTGTTATCTTTGTTTATTTGTCATATTTTACTACTGAGATGAAACTGATTAATTGATTGAAAGTTAAAACAGGAAACATGGTTTACGTGCGTTGTTTTACAAGGCAGAATCAAAACCTAGAATCAAGCCCACAAGACTTCGCGGACAATGAGAGGGGAACATTCGATACGTTACATTCTGATTCACCAATATTTGCATACACTGAAAAAATTTCCTGTCTACTTTTTGAACATTAAATTGTCTTGGAATGTTCACCTTTCCTTTTTCAGACAAAAAGGTTAAGATTTCTATATAAAAAAGGGAAATAACCCAGCAGCAAATTCACTTCGCTATTCAATATTTACATCGTAATATACACACATTTAATGATTAAAAAATATATATTTACAATTTATTCATACACAATTAATCAGAAAGTATTAACTAATCCTCAGTTAATTTGATCAATAAAATCGGCACTACAGTAAGTTAAGATGATATTGAACACCTACAGACATCACATCTTGGGATACTTCCATACTAGAGAGTCTGACAAACTGCCATTAATTTTTCAGAAATATTGTAACAATTCCCACAACAAACCTTTGGACATCTGTAACCTCATTCTGAGTTTACACACAACACTGATCCCACACAAACGACGGTACAGTTTAAATTGAGTTACTTCCCTTCACAAATCCATAAGTGGCCAAGTGCAGAAAAGCAACTTTATCCTTCTTTACACTTTCAACTACTTTAATTTACCACTGGAATTCACGAGTAAACTAGAAGCTTTATCAGTTTATGGGTTGTCCCCTATCAGGACTACAAGGCAATTAAAAGTAATTTATTTGATAAAGACCTGTGGGAAATTTTAGGTTTTCCCCACACAATGATATGACGTCTCATAATATAGACGTAGTGAGTTCGAATCTCGTTGGATAACTATTCATCCAAGATTTTATTTTGAAAACAAAAGTTTTGAGGGACTTTTTCTGTAGAAAACAAGCACCGATGCCCCAATTTGATTTCGTTTATGTTGTTAATTAATGGTATGAATGAAACGTCAGGCAATGGTTTATTGTATATCAACCACTATCAAATTGAGGTCTTTTGTTTTATATCTTAATTTTGTGTTTATCATTTCTATTCAAAATCACAATTTTTAGATACTTTAAAAAAAAAAAACCCACCAACTTTGTGATAATGTTTTCAACATGCATATTACAAAAGCCTCAATTTCACACCATGATCGTCTATGTTTTGGGGCCAGACATTGCTGTTGTTGAACCTTATCATCGATCATCCTCTAAGATGAATCTTGGATTTTCCAATATTTCAATATGCATGATAAAATCAACATGTTTAAAACTTATTCAATTTGGAAAGAAATAAAATTACTGACAAAAATACAGATTCCAACTTCCAAAACTTTTCTTCTTCAGGGTGTTAAAGGCCTGTCTCATTACGTTAATGTCTGTGTATCAATTGTTTAAAGATCATGGAACATGACTTTTGGTAGCGCTATTACCCGCTAAATACCCACAAAATAATTTCTGGAGACCATCGTCATCTCCTAAAACATCTTGATGGGATTTTTTAAAGATCACCTTAAAGGGTAAACACCAATATATGTCAGCAAAATACAAGCCCAAACTTCCACTTCTGACAGGATAGAATTACAGGGTGCCACGGATTGCAGTTGCCTTTTCAACAGTGGAGTTTTCATCCCCTTTGATATCGGACCTATACGTAGTTGTCTCTGCGATTTTCAGAAACAATTTTTCTCGGGAGAATCTAATTCGTATCCGGTCACCCACCCCCGCTCCATAATGACAAATGAGTAGCCATATTTTCATACTGTTTTTATGAAAAATACGATTCAAAGAGGCTGTTTTGAAATCTTTCGAACACATTTTCACGTTTCTTCAACAGTATTTCTTAATTAAATCAGCAATTTCATTATTTTTGTCTCAATTCTTGTTAACGATAAGTTCTAGTGATTAAAAAGTGGTAATCAAATGAAAAATCTGTGTTAAAAAGACGATTTTCACATGACACGTAATTTCAGACTAAAATTTGTCCTTTTCTGAAATAAAGAAGTGTGCTTTCAATTAGAGTTGTATATTACCTGAATATATTGTTGTAATGAAAAGATATTCTAAAGGCAGCCTGCGCTTTACATTCACCTCATTGAATATGTCGTGAATCTATTAGCAAGGAATGTAACACCCTTCTCAAACCGCATGCAAGAAGTTGACCGTCCCGCCCCCTCTGAAAGTCAACTATCTCAAGGATCAATTCAATCGCGATATGTAAATAGCGAATGTTGCAAAATTATTAACATTAAATCAATATTTGTTTAAGATGCCGTTGACTTCTGCTCGATCGACGTAAATTGAAGACAAATAATTATAGCGAAAGAGATAACTATTTTCAAGTCATTTATTTACAAAAATTAACAACGCAGCTCTAAGTGTTAGCCTTGCTGGTTATGCATCATACAGGAAATCGGAGTATTGTTGTATTCTAGAACCTCTCTATACTCATTTGCCTACAATTAATCTTAAAAGTATGCACCAGTTCTGATGACAATTAAGTTCGAAAGGCGGTTCACTGGGTACAGGACAACTGAAAATGTTATACATTCTTACCATTATTTGTATGAATTTCTTAAGATGGATTTAATACAATGCAATATGTGTCTGTAGAAGTTGGAATTTCTACGATACTGACCACAAAGAAATTGACTTGGATGGTTATAATGTCGGAATAAATACTGAGTATCTGATAATTCATTTACCCCCAAGTGACCTTGACCAGACGACACCAAAGGTGGTCAAACAACCATTAGGCTACATCTTGTTTTGTATTTCTAAAGCTAAATGGCTTTTAATAAGAATTTACAATTAGTTCTCGTAGTGGCCTCTATATTCATTATTGCCCAAATAAGTTATTATGTGAGAATTAAGTACCCTCGTTTCCAAGTGACCTTAGCATCGTCCAAATAACCTTCGAATATAACACATTTGTGCCGAGTGTGCCTCTATAAAACTATAAGACATGCCATACACAATACTCCACGTGAACTTGACATAGTATCAATGATCTTGAAAAACGATCTGCACATTCTTAAGATTTTCTGCTCCAAATCTTCCGTATGACCTTGATAGTGTCCAAATGACCTTGGACTGAGGCCAGGACGCAAACAATTTCTCTGTCAAGTACAATCATTTGATCTCTCTATCTTGTAAACATATGATGGTACTGACAGAGCACAAAATATCATTAAAATGGTGAACCCTAAAATAGCTTTAATAACCGTCTTTGAATTGAACAATTCACTATAAAAATACCAAGTGTAAAAGGTTTACATGATACCGGTATGTAAAGGCAAAGATAACGAACAGTGATCAATCTCGTAAGTCCCAAATAGAAGAATACAAAAACAAGAGTTGGGCAAACACGGACCCCTGGACACACCAGAGGTGGGATCAGGTGTCTAGGAGGAGTAAGCATCCCCTGTTGACCGGTCACACCCGCCGTGAGCCCATAGTCTTGATCAGGTAAACGGAACAATCATTATATATATACATGATTATGTTGTTTAACGTCTCTTGTTCGAGAATATTTCACTCTTATGGAGACGTCACCATTGCCGGTGAAGGGCTGTAAATTTTAAGCCTATGCTCTGCGCTTACGGCCTTTGAGTAGGGAGGGATCTTTATCGTGTCACACCTGCTGTGACACGCGGCCGCAGTTTTTGCGGTCTCATCCGACGCTTAAAGGGATAGTGTTCCTCATTTTGTCACTTACAGTGTGTTCAGTAGTTAATATTTCAAAGAGATGAGGCCTATAAATTAGGCTACATACAAGTTATATATCTCTTTGTGATTCAGAGAGACTTATACCATATTATTGAGTTGCGTTTAGTCCTCATAGAAATTATATATATTTCCAAAGCTTTAAGATCCCGTTTATGAGGTTCCTTTAAACATGTCCCATATAATTTTTGGCTTCCTAGGACATAATTAACTCAAGTTTATACTTTTTACAGTTATTAAGTGTTTACTTCTTGATGTAAAGTTATTATAGAGATAAAATATACAGTCATTTCTTATACGGGTTTCAAAATATTAATCTCAAATCTCAGTGTTGTCTGTGATTGATTTATATTCAAAGGAAATAAGATGATTTTGGGGTGAGAAAATTTTTTCACCAAATGGAGCGATACTATCCCTTTAAGGACCTTCTTATTTAGTCGCCTTTCGTCAATCGCCTTCTCTGTGCACATTACGAAATTATAGATTCTCACATTCCGGGAAAATTCTCGCATCACACACATGTATCCTCCATTTCAAATAAAGGGACAAAACTCGTACGAGAGGTGGAAATGTGTCAAAATTGCAATTTCACAAAGAAGTTACTTAGCAAGCTTCAACTTGAAATGAACACAGACAAGAGGCCCACCTGCCTTAACGATCACCCGAGTATTAGTTTAAAGTATCATTAGCCCTAAAGGCTATGGAATCTATGATAATTTCCCTGTACGGCATATAATACCGGTATTTAGCGGCATATAATACCGGTATTTAGCAGCAGTTTCAAAACGTGATGCTGTTGTAAGACAGTGATACTATCACACGAGTGTTTGCCTTTGAATTCTGACATCTTTACTTTCATTTTATGATTGCTCAAATATCTTTATTTAAGCAGTTGAGATGTATACTCTTAATGCACATATCAAGAGATCCCCAATCTTACACATTATATATTCTTCCTGCACGTGTCAAGACACAATAAAGTGTTCTGTTGAGCAAGTACCCTAGGGTCATCCCAAACCCTGTTTCATTATCGTTGAAATATATTTAAAACAAATGAGGTCCTGATCGATGACCCCTAACCGTTATATATTACTGCTGCACATATGAAGATGCGCTTGGTATGTCCGGGTCATCCCAACCCCAATTTTTTAATTATTTAAATTTCTTTAAAATGGATGAGATTTTAACCTTTAAAGCAAATACATTCTTCTTGCACGTAGCACAGTGTAATGAGCACCAGGTTTTTGTTTGTTGTTTTCCCAGCCCGTCTGTTACTCAAGGGGGAAAGCAAAATCCGAAAACTACCGTAGGACACCACCAATCACCTCCAAAAAGATGACTTGTCTACAGCATAAAATGTAAGAGGAGTCCTGGGACCAGGAGTCTCTATTGAAAAAACGTCGATTTCAACCCCCAGTTGGTCTCCAGGGTGAAAATTGAAATCCTGAAACCTTACTGTACATTTACATTTATAGGACACCAGCNCCAGGGTGAAAATTGAAATCCTGAAACCTTAATGTACATTTACATTTATAGGACACCAGCTACATGTATCACATATACCATTCAAAAGATGAGTTGGCTACTGTGTAAATGTAAGAGGAGTTATAGTCCACTCCGGCCTCCGGGTGAAAACAAAAATTTCGAAACCTTATTGCACATCTACAGAAAACCGCAAATCATCGTCCAAAAGATGCTTTGCTACTGCGCAGAATGCACGAAGAGGTCTTGGAACAGGGCTGTCACTCTCCCTGATTTGGGTCCAATAAAAGGACCCTTCCCAATTGAAAAATAAGCAAAATTTTCCCAATCTGATAGTCAAATAAGTCCCAATTTCGAGACAGTACAAGTAAGATGTATTGTACTTGGCACTTTATTTGGATTTTAGCTTCATTTTCACTGATAAACTAAGAGTGAAAAAGTCCAAAAAGACTAATTTTGAAATACTTTGAATAAAAACCTGCTATTTGTTTTTATTTTAATTGTATCTGACAAAACCAATAATTTCCCAATTTGACCAAAAAACCCGATAATTTTCCCAATCTGAAGGGACCCGGACCCAGTACTAAAATATGCAGTGACAGCCCTGTGGAAACAGTTTCTTAAAAAAACGTATTTTTAGCTCCCATTTGGCCGCCAGGGTAACTTTATTGCAATATCCAGGACACAATCTACCATATTCTAAAAGAGAGGTTTGCGGAAGAAGAAAGTGACATACGGACGGACTTAGCAATATAACCAAACAGTCTTCAGAAAATGTGAGTATAAACAAGATGTGTTCTTCAGACATTCATACTGAAGAGACATCATTTGTCGAAAAGCGCATCTGGTGCATCAAAATAGGTACCGTGTAATATTAACATTTTTATACAGCATTAGCAAAATTTCAGAATTCTTTCAAATGATAAAGTCAATCATCTCTATGATTTTGGCCCCATCTTGGAACCAAAATCCCTACCCCTGGAATCATGAAATTTACAATTTAGGTAAAGGACTACTAGTATATGTTCCTTCTTTATATCTACATGTATTTAGTTTCAATTAAGTATCAATGGCATTATATGTTAAATAAACACTATACATGTATACTATGTCCTTTAAAAAGGGGGCTGCAATATGTGGGTAGGCTTGCGTTTCTAACAGAAACTTAATAATAAAAATGTGTTTTAAAACAGACATTTGAAATCTTGAAATGTAGAAATATTTTAGTGTAAGCCTCATTGGTAGGGCTGTAATAATTCATTTAAAGCTTTGATCCGTAACCTCAGAATGAAGAGTCACCCTTGTATTTGATCTCGACCTTAAAGTTCAGATTGAGTTTCATACCTTAACCCAATAACAAAAATCTTGCAAGCACTTGCACATGTACAAGTTGATCCCCCTCCCTTTCCCATATGCAGTTACATTTGTATGTACTACCCTGGTATATTCCAATCTATTTATGATAGTCATCATCAATCTAAAATTTTCCTCATAAAGACGCAATCCGAACATCGCTCAGGCTTTTCTGTTAAATCGAGAAAAAATGTTTTATGTTCAACCTTTTTCCCCGTAAAATTGAGGTCATTGATTGTTTTAAGTCTTATTTACTTGAAAAACATGCATATGTATTTGTGTATTCCTTTCTGTTCTTACGATTTGAATGGCTTTGAATCCATTGAATCTATGTGATGGCATTTTGACAGTTTTTCATACCTTTCTCTACTATGATATTAAATCTATTTGGTCATTTAGGCCATTTATCAATAAGTTCTTGGACCTTGTGAAGGTAAGTGGTAAACCATTTAGTCTCCAGTAAGGTGTATTGCGGGTTCGAATCACAAATACATGTATATGTGGAAGGTTCTTTTTTCATGATGCAAAGCTGTTACAGTTGCGACATTTTCAGGTGACTTCCAAGTTAAGCGATTAATACTGCAACTTTAATTTCATACCATTGATCGAAATAAGTAGATATATATGGAACTTTTTCGTCAGTTTCGCTTTAGATATGCAAATTGTTATATTAAAGTTCCGCATCCTATATTACTTCTTGTACAATACATGTAACTTTAAACCAATTTTTCATTCGCTATATTGCATTGCTCCTATTGTCTTTGTTGCTTAGATCTTAGTTTCTAAAAGCCATATTATATACATTTCACTAGCAAGGTAAAAGAGAGATAAGATTCAGAAGATCGAGTTCAAATTCCTTCCCATTTAGTGATGTGTCATTTATGATTCCTAGAAATGAAATGAACTTTGTAACTCACATTTCCTCAGAACAGTTTTCTGGTCTTTCCATCCTGTACCCGTTTTTCAGTTCTCGCAGCAATTCTCGGCTGTCGATAGTTGGGTAGGGCGTCCCACCGAGAGTAACGATTTCAAATAGTAGGACACCAAAGGACCACCTGCAAAAAACGCACACTTGGTTGTAAGAATATATTTTAAAATTCAGCCATAAATCTATGAACGGATTGTACATTCAAAGAGAAGAAGGCTCTGGCTAATCAGTATATATATACATGGAGTGANCAAAGAGAAGAAGGCTCTGGCTAATCAGTATGTATATACATGGAGTGAATTTTTTTTTTAAAGAAGTAGAGCAAAATCTTTGAAATATTTTTGCTGAAATTCTATGTTTGAATTTTTACGGATTCATGCAAAACAGTGCAAGTATCATTTCATAAAGCTTGTCTATTACCAGCACAGACCTGGTCCATTACATAGGGACTTGCATTAAACACTATATATTTTGTAACGACAGAATGACCAAATAAGTGATTAAAGTATGTTTTAAAAAATCACCTTCATTATTTGTGTTTATCGATAGAGGAATAAACGTTATGTACCAGTAATCATGCACTAGTTAAAAACGCTAAATAAAAGTAATCTTTTGGAATATTGATACTGTTCCATCCCCTCTTATTTGTAATTAGTTCTTATTTACAATATTGTTTATTTATACCATTTCGACAACATGTCATTAAATAACGCGAAACAAACAACCGCCAATGGCTGTAACCCAACACCATCCTTAAAAAAAGACGTCAGATGGGCATACGTAATCAAATTTAATTGAATTCGTCTTTTATCAGTCTAACGGAAATCATTGTCCTCCAAGTTTGCATTATCCGCGCATAGCCACTGAGAATAAAGCTGGATTCGGGAGAGGGGGGGGGGGGCATAAAAATTGAGTTATATCGATGACATTTTTTTCTAACTTTATAGAAATGTGATCTTTACTACAATATTAATACTTTCAACAATGCAAGAAAATATGGGAAAGCTACATGAAAGTCATCTTTATTATTCTTTTGCGCAAATAAACTGTAATGCATGTTTAAATAATCAGCAAAAGTGATGACCCTAAAGAATATGATTATCCAACGCCCTCTATGGCATGTGGTGATTTTGTGTGAGACTCTACGTGAACGGAATTTTAGTACTGCAATTACAAAAAATAAAACAATAACGAATTATTAACCTAATTCAGAAAACTCGGGGTTACGTTCGTTTTAAATAAAGTATTTGCAATCAATCGAAGCTACGGAAAAATTATAAAATGCTATGATGTTTACATTTTTCAGGTTTAAAAGATGGTACATGTATGATTATTATACCAAAGACGAAATGGTGAAAATGTATTCATTTATTTTGGGCAATGATTTTTCGTGTTATAATGATAAGCTGGGTCAATTAAAAAAGTAGGATGTAGTTACAAATATAGCAAAAACAGTATAAATTAAAATACAAAAATGATATTGTTTGATTTCAGGTCACATTGATTAATTGAGTTATGCCAAACCGCCACCATTAAACACAGATAGTAGACAGAAACATTGATATTCAAACCTATGATCTAAAAAATCTTAGAAAAAAAGACAACCACAGTTTTATTAGAACAACATTTTACACATATCAAGGCCCACATAATAATTAATAATTTGTCAATGGTGCTTTTATTTAACAAACTATAAGCATAAAAAATTAATAAATCTTATTACTGAAATGATAATTGTTAAGTGAAAAATGATAGCTAGCAATCCGGTCAAGTAATATCTCTATGTCGGTCTAAATTAAAGCTTCTTCCAAGAATTCAAAATTTAATATTTGAGTAATTAACACTTCTCGTTACCGTTTTTTATTTCACGCATCAGAAGATGGTTGCAATAACTTTCATATGCAAACAAGGACTCATCTACTACAGCATGCAGTAATTTAAGCTATGAATTTCCATCCAGGATCGGTCCCCAAATGTAAAGGGATTCCATAGTGCAAGTCTATTGGTTCCCTGACGAAAAAAGTTGCATGCATTATGTTTTATTATAGTTACCCATGGTATGATTTATACACATTTGAAGATTCCCCATAAATACTTTTAAACTTGATCTTTTGTAGGAAATTGTTTTCAGATCTCTGAGTTGATCACGGGGTCATATATAAATAACTTTTTCGAAGAAATATAACTTTTACTCTTCGAATAATAGATTACAACAAGAACAACGCCAACGTGGCATTATACGCCTGCCTTATTATTTCAGAGAAGACAGAATGTAGATATAAAAAAGACAATATTATTCAAATCCATGCACTCAGTGAAAAGTTGAGGCCCGGACAATGCTAAAACCACAATGTGTATCGTGACCTTGACCTTTGACAAGTGTNTGTGTATTGTGACCTTGACCTTTGACAAGTGTGTCATGGCACTTTCATAGGTCCAGGCAACAATTCTGTGATATATTATTTCAATCCATGTACTCTGAAAAGTTTTGGCCTGGACAATGTTAATATCATATGTGCATTGTTACCTTGACCTTTGACCAGTGACCTTGGCTCAATGTCATGACACTTTCATAGGTCCAGGGCAATAATTCTGTGAAATATTATTCCAATTCATGCACTCGGTGGAAAGTTTTGGCCTTGACAATGTTAAGATCATATGTGCATTGTTCACTTGACCTTTGACCAGTGACCTTGGCTCAATGTCATGACACTTCCATGGGTCCAGAGCAACAATTCTGTGAAATATCTTTCCAATTCATGCACTCAGTGAAAATGTATGGTCTGGACAATGTAAAAACCACTATGTGCATTGTGTCATTGACCTTTGACCATAGCTCAAGATCATGACACTTCCTAGGCTTCACGGGCAACAATTTTGTAAAATATTGTTCAAATCTACGAAGAGGGTCAGAAGTTATGGCCCGGGCAAACTACTAGTATTTCGGACGGACGTACGGACAACGCCATCTTAAGACGGACGTATAAAAATATGCTTTCTTCATTCCTTGCCATTTTGAAACATTGTTGTTATTGAGAATTGCTTTCGAAAATTTCCTTAAATATGAAAACCTCAGGCAGCTTTAGTGGACCTATTCAATTTTTATGAGAGATACTTTGAAACTAACTTTCCTTGAAAAAAATTCTCGTATACTTTAGAATATGTATTTCAAAATGACATCAAATTTTGACTACAAATGGTTAATCGCTGTAAGCAAATGATAACCATACCATCTCACCGATAACACGTTGGGCCAAAATTCAAATGGAGCTGGGGTGACCAGAAAAGCTCACTGGAGATTGAGGTTCGGGCCCGGGTGAGCTATTTTAAATCAAATTTTAATTTTAAAAAAACAAACAATAGGCGTTACTCTTACATTATTTAAAGAAGATCCTGTAATAAAATCGGTCAAGGATTTCTAAGCACGTTTTTCTTCTTTGAGAAACTACAATAGGTCAAACAATTTTTACGATTTTGTTGAAATATAAAAGACTCTTTTGGAGTCTGGTTCTACGAAGAGAACATTTTGCAATGGTTTAGCCTAAACTTTAGGGGAAAGTCGATGCAATTTGAATGAAGACAAAACATTCTTTTATTTTTATAGGAATTTGAAGAACATCATTCCATCGATGCCTGAACCTTCTGAAAATCCCTTCTATCAATTATGAAAATATTTTACAGTACATGTGTGGGTTCGTGGAAAGAAGATTTCTTGTAAATGAAATACCGATGTAATTTGTATGAAATATGATTACAATGAAAAGACTTTTGCTGAATACGTAGCCCCGTGTTTGAGATACCAACAACACACGTGGAAATCTACGTTTTGCAAGTTTGCTTAATTGGCTAGACGTTTGCTGCTAAATTAGAGCGTTAAGTGGAGAATGCTCCACGTTAGCAGCATTCTTCTCTCTACAGGCCCAAGTATGAATTCCATAATTCAGTTTTTATATACACCCTATAGGTTACAACTGTCACTAGTAACTATCAGAACCAATTAGTTTCAACTAGGGCAATATTGTGTATGTTTAGAACAATAGTTTCCGGGGTTTTTATGTATCTATAAGAGGATCTAACACTTAAATGCTGTAAAGTAAATGTTAAGAATTGCAAAAAATGAGGAATGTTACGTTCAATAGCAATTTTTACTAGTCGTTGGAACTGATCGTACATTTCATAGAATAAACATATAAGATTTTGCTGTGTTTGTCTGTATGATCCAATAGTATATGTGGCTCTTAATTTGATATTTTTTTTTCACTTTAATCAAGTATTTGGAGGATGTATTAGTTTGGTTTATTCCGTATTGTATTATACTTATTGACCCCAGCAGTTCGATACCATTGGGCTTATTCCGTATGTAATGTATATATAGTACATATATTATGGTGATATATGATTAAGACAATGGGCTCACGGCAGATGTGATCGGTCGACAGGGGATGCTTACACCTCCTAGGCACCAGATCCCACCTATGGTGTATCCTAGGGTCCGTGTTTGCACAACATTTGTTTTGTATTCTGTTTGGGACTTACGAGATTGATCACTTCGAATCATTACATTTTTCCTCACTACCGCATCAGTTCATATTTATGTGCATAAACGGATTTAGAGGGGGGGGGGGGGGTGCTTTATCGTTATGTATAGAAGTATAGTTAAATTAAGCCTTAAAAAATTAACTTTTGAAAACCCGAAAATCCAGGAGCTACTGAGGGTTTCGCTCCTTGGACCCCCACTTGGACTTCACCATATACCTTAAAAGCTTTTTGGTCCTTTTTTGTGTACAACGGATCCCTCCACCCTCTTTTCGATAAATCCTGAATCCGCCACAGGAAATAGGTCATGGCATTGCAGCCTGTGTTTGAGGAGGAAATTTATTCATACTATTAAATTTATCTGTTATAAAAGTTTGATGTTTGTTTATATCTGTACAATTTGTAATACTTCTACATGTTATCTGTGTTTTAAGCAGGATGTCGTTTGTGTGGTGTTGCGCATGCTTAGAAATAAGCATGGAAGACCCAATAAATGGTACAGTACTTTCAAAGTTTTTTTTTTTACTCGTACCCAATTTTTTAGAATAAAATTGACTAAGATTTTTTTCCCCAGAAGAACTCGTACCCAGATTTCATTAATAAAAAGTTTTTATCAAGGAGAACCCGTACCCAGATTTTATTGATAAAATTGACAACGTTTCTCTCCAGAACTCGTAGCCTACAGTGTATTTCTTGGGTACGAGTTCTCTCTCTCTCTCTCTCTCTCTCTCACTCTCTCTCTCTCACTCTCTCTCTCGCTCTCTTAAAAGTTAAAAAAAATTATATCTCCAGTTACCATGTACTTCAAGCTATGACGTAAGAATACCGCAAGTGCGTGTTTACAGTTAACGCAACACAGCATCCATTGTCCTTCAATACGTTTTTGCAATTAAGTCATTTTATATTTCTTGCTATTTTCCACTCTTTGTTCACGAGTAAGATAAATTTCTATAGGTTGGGTGCTAAAACATCTCACTAATTACATTTTGTCGAAAAATATTCATAAATATTAGGGGATTTAAAATATCCTTTTAGAATTATTTGCAAAAGCGCTCCCTGGGAGAAAATGGGAAAACATATGCTTTAAAGAGAGAAAACAACGAACAAGGATTCCATCGCATAAGTATAGATGGATGTTTCTTAAAATACTCTTTGAGCGAATTATAAAGCGGCATCTGGCTCTTTATTTGCGTCCTTAGCTGATTGGCTTAATTATTACAACAGCGCCTCATCCTAATAGCGATTCATCCAAGTGTAACTTCCACGGTCTAAAATGAAAAACAAATGTTCGACAGCCATTTCTGCTTTCACTTTTATAATTAGTACTTTAGCATGTGCGATATGTCTACATATTTTGCCCTGAAACACACGAGCCATTCTAGAGCTAGGGTGGTCAAAACAATTTGAAAAAGTATGAAATTTGGCTAAATGAAAAATTCTCTTTTATAAAAGGAATCCTCCGCAGTCTTCTGTGATTGACAAAAATGAATATGCTGTTCACAAAATGGCACTTGTAATCAAATATGAGCTCAACACAGACTTTATTTGAACGTTAAAAAATCAAACACTGTATTTGGGTGATATTCATAGATATTCTTACAAAATGTTCACTTGATTATTAATTACTATGTACATAAAGAATGAATATTAACCACCATTGCTTTGCTTTAAAAGTCATAGAATAATCTATACATATACATGAACATGAAACGTCAAAGAAACGGTTGCTGGAATTTCTTAAACAGGGTAAAAGGTACACATCGTGCCTTTGAACTCGACTCATAAAGAAGCGTTTGAACGTGTGGGAGGCAGTTAGGTCCACAGTCTTTGTGAAACATCAAGCAAGGGTGAACATATGCTCTAAATGCACTCATCGTTTCGTTAGATTTTTTTTTATCACAATATAGTATTGGATTGTACATGACGCAATACGTATGTATATAGTATATATAGACTGTATTGAAAACTAGAATATTCCTTGGATTGAGTTCCTCCAACGCACTTCTAAAATGTTCAAATCTATATAAACTGACTGAAATATTCCAAGCTAATCAAAGTTAATCAAACATGCATACTTTTGAGCGAAAAATCCTGTGATTTTTTAGTGATTGATGACCTCTTTACTACTGGCCAACAGAAAAAGAAAATGCGGGGTCTTTGATTGGGTCTGGGGGTCCCCTCAGAGAATTGACGCGTCATCAACGCTGTCACCAAAGCGATGTGATCCCGTCCATCATGCAGAATAAAAACCCATGTAGGAATCTCTAACCAAACGTCTGCTATGACAACGCCTGTCAGAGTTCACTTGTAGCTTTCCCAAATGTTCCTTTAATTATTATTTATTGCATTTGTTAAAAATACAAGGAAACTTCCTCACAAATTCTGACGTTTTTTCCCACTTGCTTGAAATTCCTGAATATTGAAAAAAAGAAAAAGATTTATGACAAAGAGATCCATATTCAGCCAAATGAACTTATGCTCTCTCTCTCTCTCTCTCTCTCTCTCTCTCTCTCTCTCTCTCTCTCTCTCTCTCTCTCTCTCTAGCTCTGAAATAACAAAACCATCAGCCAGCGATAACCTCACGGCGAGCCTATGAGCTCTATAACAACATAAATAACAATCTTCATTATCTTGCCAATAACATTCGTGGAAGCTGTACCTCAATGTGCAGTCATTCACAGTTCCTGCTTCACACGAGGTGGCACTATTTATAACAATGAATCTAATATGAATATTGTATAAAGAAATGTCTCAACAATATTCAACAAATTTTGAAATTCTACCCTTTTTGTAGTTAGATGCCATGGATGCGGTAAATAGAATGATATCCAAACTTTCCATTTGGAAAAATTATTTAAATTAGATTCTTGCAATAGTTTGAAGTTTTCTGATGAAAAAAGATTCGTAAATTCTGACAAAATGTTAGACGAGCGAATGATGGGCTGATGAACTCCGGCCACGTGACCATTTCCCGTTGTACCTAATCTACCGCATTAAATGTCGTCTGGCAGTTGCATGTTTGTGTTACTTTTGTAGGAAAGATATCGCCCCCTGACATCATGACTGAGAGGGCGGAAAATTATGTTACTGGCAATTATTTACCAACTGTGACAGAAAATAAATAAAACGTGTCCGGAGAAAACTTCTCAGACGATCCAAAATATTTTTTTCGTGCGATACCGAACTTGGGGAGTCACTAGGTGTGTATGCATCAACGCGAGGTATAAAATTCATCAAGACAGATCGCCAGCTCATGTGAGAACAGACAAACAAGAGATAGAAATCAATAAATTGTCTTCGGGCGAGAATCGCCTGGTTCTGAGGGTTAATTGGAAGGCTATTTTGACTGGATAGTCTAAAAACGGGACTACGAAATTCAGGAGACCGGGGTCAGTATATGAGGAAAGCGCTTCCTCGGGAAAGCAAATATTAAAAGGAGATTGCTAAGTTTAGTGAAAGTATACTATTCCTTGGAGAATTATTCACTCATTATTTTTGTACAATGTATCTGCTGGATATTTCTATACTGAATTCCGATAGTGTAATACACTGCTCACCAAAATGTATACATAAACTCTAAAGTTACAAAGAAACACAAAATGTCTAATTATTCCCCGGGAATCAAATTGGGCACGGTAAATCATGCCCATCCTTTTGACTTTCAAAAATTTCAAAACCCCTGCCAGAAAGAAATTAATACAATATGTACCTTTATATTCAAAATAAAGTGAATGATTGTCTTTTTATTTTAGATGGAAATATATTTCCATGTCTGCTACTGTGATTCTGATTAAGTGCATGTAGTAATGTGCCATATGATGAAGAATGGCAGTTTCTCACAAGACGAATCATATAAGGCATAAAGATAATCTCTTATTGTTTCATTTGACTATAAGCCAATTTTCCTAAAGTTCAGTTTCTATATGTGAAAAAAGCATATTAAACTCGATCTAATGATCGCTTGGTAAGTTCTACGTGTTCTAGTAGCTGATTTCGATGTTTTCTATCACTAACAAATCCTCGTGTTACTGATCCCTTTCAATTTAGGTTTTGCAGTCTAGCTGTCAACAAAGATGGCTTCCAGGCATTGTTTCGTATGCTCTGATTGACCGTTTCTCGGTCAGTGTGACGTTTTATCTACTCTCGAAGTGCTATATTCACCTCGCGCTCCTTGCTGGGTGAATATTGCACTTCTAGAGAAGCTAAAGCACATTATTATATTATTGAATACTTTCTAGCTCTCTGATTGACTGAGATCCAACAAAGTAGAAGTCAATAATTCCTAATATACATCTCCACGGGACCCTCCAGGTGAATATTAGGATTTGACTTTTGGATCTCAGCCGACTTGCCGCGATCGATCGATTCACCTCCTTACAATTATAGCAAAGAACAATCTTGAAGGCTTTTTTAATCATTTAATCATATAATAAAACAATTATTGCTGTTTTATTGGTCAATACGATGATTTAGAAACCTTCGAACTAAAATATTCACCGAGCCCTTCGGGCTCGGTGAATATTGTACTTCTCAGGTGTCTAAATCATCGTATTCACCTCAAAAGCAGCAATAATTGTATATCAAATATGCCCTGTATATCATAACCATGGAATTACTTAGAATACTAAGTGTCCATTATGTCAATATCAAGAGATTACTCAATATACCCGGTATGTCAGTACCATAAGTCTATATCTTAGTACCATGGAATTGCTTGCGATATCCGTTGATATTTTAATATTCATGGAATCCACAAATGATTCGCTCAACAGTATTACCAGTAAACCATATTGTTCCTTATACACTTACTATAATTCATTCTTCAGACAATAAATAACAATTATCAATTTCTAACAACTAAAATATAAACCACAGAAAAAAAAAATTCGAAGCGCTTTTTAAAAAAAACAGAACTTCAAACAAAATTAGTCTTTGTTTCTGTTTTGTTTTAAAAAAAAAAAATGCAAAAAAAAAGAAGCATTTTCCCAGAAATAATAGGAAACTCGTTAGATGGCGGGAATCGACAAATCATTCCATATCAATAGAGCAGATCACAGTAACTTCACATTCTATAGCTCGCAGTTTTTTAAATTTAATTTTGTCTTTGCGCATGTAATACATTTGATAACAATTGTCGTGTTCTACCATCTTTTAGATTTTTAGCTGTTAGATTGAACAAAATCAACCGAGTAACAATATATATTAGTATATTTGACTGGCATGAGTGTCATTTTCTTCTAGTTTAATGTCGTCTGGCACGAAATACTTTTTAACACCTTTAGATGACATTCATGAAATTTTTAAAAAGCTGCTATTATTAGACGAGTTAATTCTAAATGATGATGCGTCATGTCACAGTACTTTTTATATATTCACGTAAAATATCGCTCTTCATTTACTGATGTCTGACAATATCTGTCACAAAACTCTATGTCTGATAAGAAATTTTGAAGGAATTTATCAACTTCAACCTACTTTTCAAGGCAGACCCACGTAACAAACTGGTCTTTTCGGAGAATTTTTTTTTTTATCATGAAAACAAATTAAAAATGCCAAAAAAAATGGCGACAAAGATGCCAAGCTTTCGATCGTAAACCAAGCAGAGATGATGATGATGACAATTTCCAGTCAATGGAAGTGGTATTGGATAAGGCAAGCATAATATATAGCCATTATAAATCATTTGGTCACCATCATATACTACTTATAAATTTTGACCGCAAAACAATTATTGATCATAGGTGAAATTGCATATAAACTAACTGAAATTTATTTATCAATATACTTGTTTCTTTTTCCAATAAGGTATACGGTCTGCAAAAACGTCAGATGCCCTAAAGGACACGTAGGATCAAGAAATCTTGCTTACTGTTCTTGAAATTATGTTATCTAAAGAGCCTAATTATCATTTCCTGATGAAAATTATTCTTATCGATAGCGATGTGCAACGCAAACGCAGATTCACTACATACGAGTATAGAGCTCCAACTTGATAAAGATTTTCATATTGATGTGGTTTACGTTGTCAAATATCCTACAATGCGGAATTTTGTATAGATTTTGCCAATCGTATCAATTCTATGTCGTATTTCTATATGATTTCCACTTGATACATAAAAAGTATGATTATCTTTTATGAAATAATGTATTTTACCTTATGCACAGATCACATAGCAAGACATGAATGAAATATGAACCGAATTTCGTTTTATTTTTCGCACCGATGCAGATAAATTGTATTCATCATCATTCACGTTATTTCTATTTTTCCTGTATATCTCTGTCAACCATCTCTTTATCATTATATGCCATTAATGGATAAAACAACATTTCTATTGGATATCAACTTTGCTCCAATGACTTTCCATAAACACGAAGGATTACGCTGCGGATTTCAGTCCACGCCAGACGTTTGGATACCACAGGTTGTTGAGAAAGGGGTTTCATGTTATAGGAAAGATTAACGAGATAACTTGTAACAATATTATCCATCTAGACAACCGGATACCACAACGGCTGTTTTAATGAAACCTGATGGATTATCAATCTATTTAAGTGACCACAACGCTGTAGTGGCGGATAGACCACCTTCTTGTACATTTTATGAGCTTCTGTGCGATGACAAAACCTTTCCTTTTTTTCCTACTAAAATGCATCTTGTCCAACAAAGTTAAACATTAGTATTATTTTTAACAAGAGGTCCATGGGCAACATCACTCACCTGGGCAGTTGCATTTCCCCGTGTAAAATTCTGACCCGCCCTGTTAATTTGAAGCATGCCAGGTGTGAGTATCCTTGAATCTACACTAAATACATAATTTTACCTTCTTTTGGCTTTTGAGAAGATCATTGGAGATTTTCTTCTCATAAACGTCTGTAAAATGATGTGTATAAACTTAACTCTACACAATGAACACTACATGAGGACTATGTCATATTACTTGAGAAGTAAATTTCATCTATGATTATGTAGATTTAAGATCATGTTCATGTTTCTCCCAAGTTTTCTATATCCCACATTAAAATCTTAAAAACATTTCTTGTGATTCCGTCAAGGCACCGGGTCCATTGTGTTATAACAGACAATTTGACATGTTGCTTTAAAGAACTGACCAATACATTTCAATGTAAAACTAAACTCTTATGTCCCATCAATATCCCACCGGTCAAAGTGTTAATAAAAACCAGTTTACTCTTCATGTGAATATTTGTGTAGTAGTTAAAAAATCCCCTATTTCCGATATACCTTCAATGTTTTTACCAATTGAAATAATTGCCTTTCCACGTGGATGTGAACCATGTGCATATTAATCTTGATATAGTACGGCCATTTTAACGGCAAGGAATATTCTGACATTGTAAATATAGAAAATAAATTTCACTTTTGAAAATGCGTTCAATAGGATATGAACAGCATTGCCTCACGCCATCATGCTTTTCATGAAGCGCTCACGAGCTTCATTAAAAGGTGAAGATAACGAACAGTGGTCAATCTCAGCGTTCCTACAAAGAATACTAAATTAAGAGTAGGGCCCTTGACGTTCCAGAGGCGGAGTCACGTGCCGAAGAAGAGCAAGAATTTCTGTCGGACAAAGCAATTGTCACATTGTCATACCAATTTCCGAGACATTGTTGGCACATAAGGCACGGTAAACATGTATCTAATTATCAGATAAAATGCAGTGTTTGTATTAGTAATTTGTATCTTCTTTGGTTAAGGATTTGAAAGACAAGAATTCTGTGATATATTTATATTTTATTCATTGGTTGTTCCTTAAGATTATTGTGTTTGGTTATTAGAGTTCACCCCCGATTTCTGTTCTGATGTCGACCGTAATTCCCCGTTATGAGTTGCAAAAAAAAAACTAAACGAAGGGTTCCACGTTAATTAATTCCTTTCATTATTCACATTTAAATCTCTGTTTGGTGTACGAAAGAAACCGATGGACTAACCGTAGAGCTATTTGCCTATCGGAAAGCTATACATCATCGGCTGGAACAAAACTCACACTGCCGATTTCTTAAAGAACACATGAAAGAAGAAACTCGTCTTTTTATCCAAAACCGTTTAAAGCTTCGTGTTAATTGGCTGTTTTCCTACTTCATGCAAGTTTGTTGTCCTCTCATATCTTAAAGTTTGTCTCAATATTTTGTTGAAAATCTAAGTGATTCGATTTTCAAACAATTTTCGTTAAGTTTTTTTTGTTACCCTACAATCCTTTTTGTTTCTTTGCTCGTTTTGAAATAAACACAAGAGTTTTATTCAGAGCTGACTGATATCAAACGGACCAATTATTTTAATAAACTTCATCCTTGACATTAGCCGTAATTTGAACAACTCAGAGTCCAGTTAGTTCAGGAGAATTATAAGCTTCTTACACTGTCCTTTAATTTGGAAACGATAAGCATTTAAAAAACATGAACATTATTCACCATACTCATTTCAAGGACTCATTTTGCGTTTCATTATGAGTTAAGTTCACTCGGCTTAATGAACATTTCAGAAACAGAAATGCCAGTTGACGATGCCGATATGGAAAAGAAAGATGGAGATTATTTTATATTAATTAAATCCTTTTCTTAACGGTTTACCTTGTATTTCGTGTTTACTATCTGGGTGTGTGAAACAACGCCCTTGAATTTGGCCAATAAAAAGGTTTGTTAAAAGACAGAAAATAGGTATCATTGTAAATTAAAGAGAGACGCGCCTTGTTTGGTATGACTATATTTACCTGATCTTTTTCCTTGTTCTCGTTCTCCAATTTCACGAAAACCACATTTTTAAGGAAGAGCAACACTTTATTTCTTTGATCTTATTTGTTATTAAAATCAATACGGCATTTATAATCCATAAACTCTCTTCGCGCTGATTACATCAAAGGCTAATCTTTCTGTTTATACCTATGTTAGGTAAATAATCATACCATCGTTACAACTATCGGAATGGGACACGCAGCCGACCTGAGGGATTCAAGTTGGGGGACCGTTCTCTCGGCTCGCTGCCGTTGCCGGGAACAACCTGGCGATGTCACCTGTCGACAAGATCGGGCTTCCCTGGCCCAGCTTTGTTTTGCTAACATTGGCTTGATCGTCTAGGGGATGGGCCGCTTTATACCAAATGACAAACCCGGCTAACTTTATTGCTTTAAACAACGATCACCTTTTACGCAAAGTGTAATGGGAAAACGATTAAGTTTTGATTCTTCCGCAGATACACATTTTTATTTCTCGCGATTACCCTCTATCTTACTAGAAAAAAAATTTCAAAGCTGATAGAACGAAAAGGATTTAGTTTGACATATGCTGTTAGAAAGCACCTGCGAAAAGCATTTATGGGATTTTATCTCCTTTTCTACCTTGTTTTCATTTCACAATTTGGGAAAACTCCAATCACCTATAAGACCATATTAGTCGTTCTCCATGATATATGTTTTACTTCAACAGTTGTACATACTCCTGGCCACCCACTTTGAGATTGAATGAGATGAGCATGGGCCCCTCTCTCCCTCATGGACAGGCTGCTTCTATTAGCATTACAGAAATGTGCCTTTTATTTCTCGCTATCGATCGTATCTATTTAGGACATCCCCAACTTTTCGATACTGATAATAGATTTTAACTTGTTCGGCTTTTTTTGAAACCTTCAGGCGGTAATAATTACTGGTTGGGAAAACTAATTAAAACTGGAATCAAACGACTCTCATTATTTCCTCGATCATCTTCCATTTCTGCTCTTCCCCCTCTACATTTGGTTACGATTTGTAAATACCATCAAACAGTTCAACCTGCATAGTAAAAGGACATTTTAAAATATTGATGACAATCCTTCATCTTAAAAAAGTAGACACCTGTTTTTGGTGGCATATATTGCGGGATTTTTTCTGAATTAGTCATGTTTTACTGGTGTAATTTAAGAGATGTCCACTGTTGTGGTTCAAATTTTTCCTCTTAAATTTTTGTGTAATTCATTTAAAATTTTCTCTTCCCGCAAAGTAAACAGAATGAGAAGTTAGAGCATGTTTTTACGTTAAAGCGAAAGTATGTATACATATTAGGAATTTAAAATGCGTATTTCTAGGTAAACTCTGATTTGTTTAACCAGGTTTCCTTCTTATTATGAATATTTTATTAACCATTATCATAATAGCGTAATTTAGTAAGTGTAATTTGTATTGTTTAGTAACAGAGGATGGCGAGTACAAAACACTCACGCGGTTTGTGTTAAGGTCTCCAACTGTTGAGAAGGGAGATAGGCATCGTAAAGGAATAAAAAAAACCTATGTATTTCATTTGTTGAAATGGAAAAGTAAACATGCAATGCCTATTTTTCATAAAGCATATTGGTTAAAGACAGGCTTACGTGAGGGCACGTACTACGTCAGCATTTAGCTTCCTGGAGCGGAAACTCCAGTTAAGCCTTTTCTTACGTGAAAGTTGCCCATCCTCTGTTTGTTTTGTTCGTTTTTCTGTAACTTTTAACATCTTTCGATCTCAAGAACCGAAGGCTATTTCAATCAAAACCTTGGCAAATGAAAGTTCTAGGGATCTACTAAAGTTTTGTTTGAAGGCTATTATACTTCCTTTATGTGAGAAAATAATCAGGAAACTTAAAAAAAGATAAATGTTTTTCTTATATTCTACGCTTTAGTTCATTTTGTGGGAATTCTCAGTTTCGTGAAGAATTAGAGTTACTCTATCAAGATCCATACGTGCATTGATCACACCTGGTATGCATCGCAATCATTTTCAGACTGGTAGAACTATCGAGGGCAAAAACATTGGAAAGATTATATTCAACTCAGAAAAATTCTTCAACAGCCACAAGTACTTAAGAAATTAATTCATTTTTGAAAATACACGAGAGTATGAACCAGCGGCAAATTACCTTATCCAACATCAGTCCGACAGGGCATCGCTTACTCCTTCATAGGCACATGACCCTTACCTTCATTCACACCAGTCGACAGGGCCCATGCTTATCTTGCACTGACCTATCCACTTATCAACACCAGTCGACAGGCATGGCTTATCTCTTTGGCACATGACCTTACTTATTCAACACCAGGTCGACAGGGTATGTACTCCTCTTTGCACATGACCCTACCTTATCAACCATCAGTCGACAGGGTTATACTTACTCCTCTTTTGGGCACATGACCTTTACCTTATCGATCAGTCTCGACAGGGGTTATAACTTACACTCTAGGCACATGAGACCCTTACCTATCAACATCAGTCGACCAGGGTATACCTTACTCCTCTTGGCACCATGACCCTTACCTTTATCAAACCAGTTTCGACCAGGGGTTATGGCTGTTATGCTTACTCTCTTTGGCCACCATGACCGTCTTCCACAACATCAGTTGACAGGGGTATGCTTACTCCTCTTGCACATGACCTCTTACCTTATCAACACCAGTCGCGACGGGTATGCTTTACTCCTCTTAGGCACATTGACCCCTTACCTCCTTTACAACATATCATATCATTCAGTCGACAAGGGTATCGCTTCACTTCCTTCTTGGCACATCCCTTACCTTATCATCAGTCGAACGGTATGTTACTCCTCTTTGCACTTGAACCCTTATTATCCAACACCAGACACAGGGTGAGGCGACTGCACTCTTGCACATGACCCATTAACCTTATATTCAGTCGACGGAGTAGCTACCTCACTCTTTGGCACATGACCTCTACCTTTATCATTCAGTCGACCAGAGGTATGCGATCTCTCTTTCGGCACAATGACCCATTACCTTATCACTTCAATCGACAGGTATATGCATTACTCCCTTTAGGCACATGCACCCATTACACTTTATCATTCAGTCGACAGGTTAGCTACTCTCTTATGGCACATGACCTTACTATATCACAGTCGACAGGGCTATTGCTTACTCACTCTTAGGCACATGTACCTTACTTATCATCAGTCCACAGGGATACTTACTCCTCTTTGGCACATGAACCCTTACCTTATCAAACACCAGTACGACAGGGTATTACTCCTCTTAGGGACACAGTGACCCTTACCTTATCAACCAGTCGCAGGATATGCTGTAGCTCTCTTTGGCATGCCTCTTACAGTCACAGGAAACACTTCTCTGCAATGATACTACAACAGTCCAGTCGAATGGTACTGCTTATCTCTCTTTGGACATGACCTTACCTTATCAACACCGTCGACGGGTTATTACTCCTCTTTGGACATGACCCTTACACTTATCAACGCACCAGTCGACGGGGTATATGTTACTCCTCTTGACATGCCCTTACCTTATGCAACCCAGTGACCGGTGATTTCTCCTCTTTAGGCACATGACCTTACCTTCACCATTGACGACTTATCCGCATCCTCTTAGTCGCACAGGTATTCACGTTTACTTCGTTTGCAATGACTTACCTTATCAACACAGTCGACAGGGGTATACTTTATACCTCTTTGCACAGACCCTTACCTTATCAACACCAGTCGGAGGGATTGCTTACTCCTCTTGGCATTGCTTAACTTATCACACCCGTCGAAGGTATACTTATCCTCTTTGCACATGACCCTTACCTTTTCATCAGTCACGGGTATACTTACTCCTCTTTGGACCCATGACCCTTAACCTTATAATCAGTCGACGGTTAACTTACTTACTCTTTGGACTGCCCTTCCTTATCAACACAGTCGACAGGGTATGCTACTTCCTCTATAGCAATGACCCTTACCTTATCAACATCAGCTCGAACAGGTGCGTATGCTT
>CAJDSM010020757.1:36465-47466 GCA_903981925.1 Ostrea lurida
GGGGGGAGAAGATGAAAAAAATCCCTGTGGATTTTTAGTGATTGATGACCTCTTTACTCTCGGCCAACAGATAAAAACAAGAAAAAATGCGGGGTCTTTGATTGGTGTCTGGGGTCCTCAGAGAATTGACGCGTCATCACGCTGTCAGCCAAAGCGATGTGAATCCCGTCCATCATGCAGAATACAAACCCGTAGGAATCTCTAACGCAAACGTCCTGCTATACAGACGCTGTCAAGTTTCACTTGTAGCTTCCCAAATGTTCCTTTAATTATTATTTATTGCATTGTTAAAAATACAAGAAACTTCCTGCACAAAATTCTGACGTTTTTCCCCACTTGCTTGAATTCTGAAATATTGGAAAAAAAGACCAAGATTTATGACAAACAGACAATATTCAGCAAATGACTTAGTGCTCTCTCTCCTCTCTCTTCTTCTCTCCTTCTCTTCTCTCTCTCTCTCTCTTCTTAATCTCTCTCTAGCTTGAAATAAAAAACCATCATGCCAGCGATAACTCACGCGAAGCCTATGAGCTCTATAACCAAAATAAATCTTCATTATCTTGCCAATACATTCGTGGAAGCTGTACCCTCAATGTGCAGTCATTCACAGTTCCGCCTTCACACGAAGGTGGCACTATTTATAACAATTGAATATAAGATATGAATATTTATAAAGAACATGTCTCAACAAATAATCAGTCAACAAATTTTTGAAAATTTTCTACCCTTTTTGTAGTTAGATTCAAATGGATGCCGGTTAAATAGAGATGATATCCAAACTTTCCAATTTGGAAAAATTATTTTAAATTAGATTCTGGCAATAGTTTGAAGTTTTCTGCATGAAAAAGAATTCGTAAATTCTGACAAGAATGTTTAGACGAGCGAAGATGAGGGCTGATGAACTCCGGCCCGTGACCAGTTCCCGTTGTACCTATATCTGACCGCGATTAAATGTCGTCTCGGCAGTTGGCATGTTTTGTTACTGTTTTGTAGGAAAGATTCGCCCCTGACATCATGACTGATGAGGTGCGGAAAATTATGTACTGGGTCAATTATTTACCGAACTGTGACAGAAAAATAAAAAACGTGCCGGAGAAAACTTGCTCAGACGATCAAATATTTTTCGTGCGATACCGGAACTTGGATCAGCTAGGTGTGTATGCATCAACGCGAGTATAAATCATCAAAGGACAGATCGCCAGCTCATGTGAGAACAGACAAAGCAAGAGATAGGAAATCAATAATATTGTCTTCGGGCAGCAATCGCCTGGTTTCTGAGGTTAGTTGGAAGGCTATTTTGACTGGATAGTCTAGAAACGGGACTACGACATTCAGGAGACCGGGGTCAGTATATGAGGAAAGCGCTTCCTCGGGAAAGCAAATATAAAAAGGAGAATTGCTACAGTTTAGTGAAAGTTACTATTCCTTGGAGAAATTATTCACTCATTATTTTGGTTATCAATGTATCTGCTGATATTTCTATCTGAAATTCCGATTAGTGTAATACACTGCTCACCAAAATGTATACGATAAACTCTAAAGTTACAAAAGAAACACAAAATGTTCTAATTTATTCCCCCGGGACAATCAAATTGGGCAGCGGTAAATCATGCCCATCCTTTGAACTTTCAAAATTTCAAACCTGCAGATAAGAAATTAATACAATATTACCTTTATGATTCAAAGATAAGTGAATGATTGTCCTTTATTTTAGAATGGAGAATATATTTCCATGTCGCTGAACTGTGAAGTTCTGATTAGTGCATGTAGTAAATGTCCATATGTGAAGAATGCAAACGTTGTCTCAGCAAGACAGAATCATATAAGGCATAAAAGATAACTCTTATTCTGTTTCATTTGACTATAAGCCAATTTCCTAAATGTTCAAGTTTCTATTATGTGAAAAAAGCATAATTAAACTCGATCTAATGATCGATTGGTAAGTTCACGTGTCTATGTAGCTGATTTCGATGTTTTCTCTAATCACTAACAAATCCTCGTGTTAACTGATTCCCTTTCAATTTAGGTTTTGCAGCTCTAGCCTGTCAACAAAGAATGCGCTTCAGGCAATTGTTTCGTTGCTCTGATTGGACGGTTTCTCGGTCAGGTGTGACGTTTTAATCTACTCTCTGAAGTGCCTATATTCACCTCGCGCTCCTTGCTGGGTGAATATTGCATTTTTTTTTTTTGTTTTTTTTTTTTTTTTTTTTTTTTTTTTTTTTTTTTTTTTTTTTTTTTTTTTTTTTTTTTTTTTTTTTTTTTTTTTTTTCTTCTAGAGAAGCTAAAGCACATTATAATATTATTGAATACTTCTAGCTCTCTGATTGACTGGATCTCAACAATAGTGAAGTCAATAATTCCTAATATAACTCTTCCACGCGGACCTCCAGTGAATTATTAGGATTTGACTTTTGGATCTCAGCCGACTTGCCGCGATCGATCGTATTCACTCCTTACAATTATAGCTAAGAACAATCTTGAAGGCTTTTTCCATCAATTTAATCATATAATAAAACAATTATTGCTGTTTTTATTGGTCAATACGATTGTTTAGAAACCTTCGAACTAAATATTCACCGAAGCCTTCGGGCTCGGTGAATATGTGTAACTTCTTCAGGTGTCTAAATCATCCGTATTCACCTCAAAAGCAGCAAAATTGTATATCAAAGTATGCCCTGTATATCATACCATGGAATACTTAGAATACTAGTGTCCATTTGTAATATCAGAGATTACTCATATAGCCCGGTATGCTCAGTACATAAGTCTATATCTAGTACCATGGAATTGTCTTGCTATCCGTGTGATATTTTAATATTCATGGAATCACAAATGATTCGCGTCACAGTATTACCAGTAAACATATTGTTGCCTTATACACTTACTAAAGATTCATTCTTCAGACATAAAATAACATAAATCAATTGTCAACAACTAAAATATCAAACCACAGAAAAAAAAAATTCGAAGCGCTTTTTAAAAAAAACAGAACTTCAAACAAAATTAGTCTTTGCTTTCTGTTTTGTTTAAAAAAAAAAATGAAAAAAAAAGAAACATTTCCCGAAATAATAGGAAACTCGTAGATGGCCGGGAATCGACAAAATCATTCGCATATCACATACGAGCAGATCACAGTAACTTACATTCTATTAGCCGCAGTTTTTTAAAATTTAATTTTGTCTTTGCGCATCGTAATACTTTGATAACAATTGTCGGTTCTACCATCTTTTAGATTTTTAGCTGGTTAGATTGAACAACATCAACCGAGTAACAATATATGATTAAGTAAATATTTGTGACTGCATGAGTGTCATTTCTTCTTAGTTTAATGTCGTCGCACGAAATACTTTTAACAACCTTTAGATGACATTCATGAAAATTTTTTAAAAAAGCTGCCTATTATTAGACGAGTTAAATTCTAAATGGATGATGCGTCATGTCACAGTACTTTTTATATATTCACGTAAAATATCGCTCTTCTTTACTGAAATGCTGAACAATGATCTGTCACAAAACTCTATGTCGATAAGAAATTGTGAAGGAATTTATCAACTTCAACTACTTTTCAAGGCAGAAGACCCACGTAACAACCTGTCTTTTTCGGAGAATTTTTTTTTTTTTATCAGTGAAAACAATAAAATGCCAAAAAAAAATGGCGACAAAGAATGCCAAGCTTTCGATCGGTAAACCAGCAGTAGATGATGAGATGACAAATGTTCCCAGTCAATGGATAGTGGTATTGGAATAAGGCAAGCAGTAATATATGAGCCATTATAAATTCTTTGTCACCGATCAGATACACTTAAAATTGTTTGACGCAAAACAATTGATCATTAGTGAAGATTGCAATATAAACTAACTGAAATTTTATTCTATCACATATACTTTGTTTCTTTTCCAATAAGGTATAAACGTCTGCATAAACGTCAGATCCTAACAGGACAACGAAGGAATCAAGAAATCTTGCTTACGTCTTGGAATTATGTTATCTAAGAGCTCTAATTATGATTTCCTGATTGAAAATTATCTTATGATTAGCGATGTGCAACGCAAACGCAGATCACTACATACGAGTGAGCTCCAACTGATAAAGATTTCAATTATGTGTTTACGTTGTCAAATATCCTACAATGCGGAATTTTGTATAGATTTATGCCAATCAGTATCAATTCCTATGTCGTAATTCTATATGAATTCCACTTTCGAATCATAAAAGAAGTATAATTCTTTTCATGAAAAATGTATTTATCCTTTGCACAGATCACATAGCAAGACATGAATGAAATATGAACCGAATTCGTATTTTGCGCACCGATTGAATAAAATGTATTCACATCTTCACCGTTATTCATTTTTCCTGATATCTCTGCAACCATCTCTTTATCATATAGCCATTATGGATAAAACAACATTCTAGGAATCAACTTTGCTCCAATGACTTCCTAAACGACTGAAGGATATACGCTGCGATTACAGTCACGGCAGACCTTTGGAGTACCACAGAGTGAGAAGGTTTCACTTATAGGAAAGATTAAACGGAAATAAGCAATAATTATCCATCAGACAACCGGAAACCACTAACGCTGTTTAAATGAAACCTAGATGGATTAATCAAGTCTAATTTAGGACCACAACGGTAGTGGCGGATAGACCACCTTCTTGTAACATTTTTAAGCTTTCTTGCGATGAAAAACACTTCTTTGTTCCTGACTAAATGCATCTTGTCCAACAGAAGTTAAACATAGTATTAATTTAACAAGTCCAGGGCATACATCACTCACCTGGGCAGTTGCATTCCCGCTGTAAAATTCTGACCGCCCCTGTAATTGAAGCAATGCCAGTGGTAGAATCCTTGAACTCTAACACTAAATACATAATTATTCTGGCTTTTGAGAAAGATCATGGAATTTTCTTCCAAACACGTCTGAAAATGATGTGTAAGAACTTAACTCTAACACAATGAAACTACATGAGGACTATTTATTACTTGAGATAATTTCATCTATGAATTATGTAGATTTTAAGATCATGTTTCATGTTTTCTCCAAAGTGTTCTTATATCCGCACATTAAAATCTTAAAACATTTCTTGTGATTCCGTCAAGCAACCGGTCCATTGTGTTATAACAACAATTTGACATGTTGCTTTAAGAATCTGACCATACATTTTCAATGTAACTAAACTCTTATGTCCCATTCAATATCCACCGGTCAAAGTGTTAATAAAAACCAGTTTACTCTTCAGTGAATATTTGTGTAGTAATTAAAAAATCCCCTATTTCCGATATACCTTCAATGTTTTTACACAATTGAAATAAAGCCTTTCCACGTGATGTGAACCATGTGCATATTTAATCTTGATATAGTACGGCCATTTTAACGGGCAAGGAATATTCTGACATTGTAATATAGAAAATAAATTCATACTTTTGAAAATGCGTTCAATAGGATATGAACAGCATTGCTCTCACGCCATCATGCTTTCATGAAGCGCTCAACGAGCTTCATTAAAAGGTGAAGATAACGAACAGTGGTCAATCTCAGCGTTCCTACAAAGAATACTAAAATTAGAGTAGGCCCTTGACGTTCCAGAGCGGAGTCACGTGCCGAAGAAGAGCAAGCATACCCTGTCGACTGATGTTGATAAGGTAAGGGTCATGTGCTAAGAGGAGTAAGCATACCCTGTCGACTGTGTTGATAAGGTAAGGGTCATGTGCCTAAAGAGTAGTAAGTAACCTGTCGACTGATTGATAAGGTAAGGGTCATGTCCAAAGAGGAGTAAGTATACCCTGTCGACTGATTGATAAGGTAAGGGTCATGTGCCAAAGAGGAGTAAGTATACCCTGTCGACGTGGTGTTGATAAGGTAAGGGTCAATGTGCCAAAGAGGAGTAAGCATAACCCTCCGACTGGTGTTGATAAGGTAAAGGGTCATGTGCCAAAGAGGAGTAAGTATACCCCTGTCGACTGGTTGTTGATAAGGTAAGGTCATTGCCAAGAGGAGTAAAGTATACCTGTCGACTGGATGCTTGATAAGGTTAAGGGGTCATGTGCCTTAAGAGGAGTAAGATACCCGGTCGACTGGTGTTGATAAGGTAAGGGTCATGTCCAAGAGGAGTAACCATCCCCTGTCGACTGTGGTTGATAAGGTAAGGGTCATGTGCCAAAGAGGAGTAAGTAATACCCTGTCGACTGGTGTTGATAAGGTAAGGTCATGTGCCAAAGAGGAGTAAGCATACCCTTCGACTGGTGTTGATAAGTAGGGTCATGTGCCAAGAGGAAGTAAGTATACCCTGTCGACTGGTGTTGATAAGGTAAAGGGTCATGTGCCAAAGAGAGTAAGCATATCCTGTCGACTGTGTTGATAAGGTAAGGGTCATGTGCCTAAGAGGAGTAATACCCTGTCGACTGGTGTTGATAAGGTAAGGGTCATGTGCCAAAGAGGAGTAAGTATCGCCTGTGCGACTGATGAATAGAGGAAGGGTTCATGTGCTAAGAGGAGTAAGCAATAGCCCTGTCGACTGATGATAAGTAAGGGTCATGTGCCATAAGAGGAGTAAGCATAACCTGTCGACTGAATGATAAAGGTAAAGGGTGCATGTGCCTAAAGAGGAGTAAGCATATCCTCTCGATTGAAGTGATAAGGTAAGGGTCATTGTGCCAAAGAGGAGTAAGCATACCCTGTCGACTGAATGATAAAAGGTAGAGGGTCATGTGCCAAAGAGGGAGTAAGCTACCCGTCGACTGAATGATAAGGTAAGGGTCATGTGCCAAGAGGAGTAGCATACCCTGTCGACTGGTGTTGATAAGGGAAAGGGTCATGTGTGCCAAAGAGGAGTAAGCATACCCTGTCGACTGACCATGATAAGTGTATAGGGTGAATGTGACCAAGAAGGAAGTGAAAGGCATACTCAAGGTTGTCGACTGAATATATGATATGTGTAGGTAGGTAGGGTCATAGTGCCTAAGAGGAGTAAGCAATAACCCGTCGGACTGGTGTTGATAAGGTAAGGGTCATGGTGCCAAGAGGAGTAGCATACCCCTGTCAACTGATGTTGTGGAAGTAGGGTCATGTGCCAAAGAGAGAGATAACAGCCTAACCCCTGTCGACTGGTTTGATAAAGGTAAAGGGTCATGTGCCAAGAGGATGTAAGGTAATACTCCTGGTCGACTGATGTTGATAGGTAAAGGGTCATGTGCCTAGAGTAGTAAGTTATAACCTGTCGACCTGATCTGATAAGGTTAAGGTCATGTGCCAAAGAGGAGTAGTATAACCCTGTCGACTGTGATGTTGAAGGTTAAGGGTCATGTGCCAAAGAGGAGTAAGCATACCCTGATAATTGCCGACTGGTGTTGATAAGTAAGGGTCATTGGTGCCAAAAGGAAGATAAGCCATGGCCTGTCGACTGAAGTGGTTGATAAGTGATAAGCGGGTCATGTGACCAAGAGAAGACTATGGGCTAATGCCCTGTCAGACTGGTGTGAATGAAGGTAAGGGTCATGTGCCTATGAAGGAGTAAGCGATGCCCTGTCGGAGGAGTAAGCATGCCCTGTCGACTGATGTTGATAAGGTAATTTGCCGTGGTTCATACTCTCGTGTATTTTCAAAAATGAAATTTATTTCTTAAGTATCATTGTGGCTGTTGAAATTTTTCTGAGTTTGAATATTAATCTTTCCAATGTTTTTGCCCTCGATAGTTCTACCAGTTGAAATGATTGCGATGCATACAGTTGTGATCAATGCACGTATGGATCTTGATAGAGTAAGTCTAATTTTACGAATGAGAATTCCAACAAAAATGAAACTAAAGCGTAAATATAAAAAAACATATCTTTTTTTAATTTCCTGATTATTTTCCACATAAAGGAAGTATAAGCCTTCAAACAAACTTTATAATCCCCTAGAACTTTCATTTGCCAAGTTTGATTGAAATAGCCTTTCGGTTCTTGAGATCGAAAATGTTAAAAGATTACAGAAATACGACAAACAAACAGAGGATGGGCAACTTTCAGTAAGAAAGGCTTACTGGAGTATTCCGCTCAGGTAAGCTAAATGCTGAAGTAGTACGTGCCTACGTAAGCCTGTCTTTAACCAATATGCTTTATGAAAAATAGGCATTGCATTTTACTTTTCCATTTCACAAATGAAATACATAGGTTTTTTTTATTCCTTTACAGATGTCCTATCTCCCTTCCTCAACAGTTGGAGACCTTACACAAACCGCGTGATGTTTGTACTCGCCATCCTCTGTTACTAAACAATACAAATTACACTACTAATTACGCTAATTATGATAATGGTTAATAAAATAATTATAAAGAGGAAAATCCTGGTTTAAACAAATCAAGTTTACCTAGAAATACGCATTTTATTCCTAATATGTATACATACTTTCGCTTTTAACGTAAAAACATGCTCTAACTTCTTTCATTCTGTTTACTTTGCGGGAAGAAAATTTTAATGAATTACACAAAATTTAAGAGGATAAAAATTTGAACACAACAGTGACATCTCTTAATTTACACCAGTAAACAATGACTAATTCAGAAAAAATCCCGCAATATATGCACCAAACAGGTGTCTTACTTTTAAGATAAAGGATTGTCATCAATATTTTAAATGTCCTTTTACTATGCAGGTGATGGTTTTGAGTGGTATTTACAAATCGTAACCAAATGTAGAGGGGAAGAGCAGAAATGGAAGATGATCGAGGATCTGAGAGTCGTTTGATTCCAGTTTTAATTTAGTTTTACAAAGTAATTATTACCGCCTGAAGGTTTCAAACTAAAAAGCCGAACAAGTTAAATCTATTATCAGATCGAAAGTTGGGGAATGTCTTAATAGATACGATCGATAGCGTAGAAATAAAAGCACATTTCTTAATCTAATAAAGCACCTGTCCATGAGGGAGAGAGGGGCCCATGTCATCTCATTCAATCTAAAGTGGGTGGCAGAGTATGTACACTGTTGAAGTAAAAACATATAATCAATGGAACGACTAATATGGTCTTATAGGTGATTGGAGTTTCTCCCATTGTGAATGAAACAAGGTAGAAAGGTAGATAAATCCATAAATGCTTTTCGCAGGTGCTTCTAACAGCATATGTCAAACTAAATCCTTTTCGTTCTATCAGCTTTGAAATTTTTTCTAAGTAAGATAGAGGGTATGGAGAATAAAATGTTATCTGCGGAAGAATCAAAACTTAATCGTTTTCCCATTACACTTTGGTAAAGGTGAGTCGTTGTTTAAGACTAAAGTTAGCCGGGTTTGTCATTTGGTATAAAGCGGCCATCCACCTAACGACAAGCCAATGTTAGCAACAAAGCTGGGCCAGGGAATGCGATCTTGTCGACAGGTGACAATCGCCAGGTGTCCGGCAACGCAGCCGAGCCGAGAGAACGGGTCCCCCACTGAATCCCCTCAGGTCGGTCGTGTCCCATTCCGATAGTTGTACGATGTATTGATTAGTTTACTAACATAGGTATACAGAAAAGATTAGCCTTTGACTGTATCAGCGCGAGAGAGTTTATGGGATTATGAATGCGTAATTGATTATTTAATAAAAAACAAATAGATCAAAGAAATAACAGGTGTTGCTCTTCCTTAAAAAATGTGGTTTTCGTGAAAATATGAGAACGAGACAAGGAAAAAGATCAGGTAATATATCATACCAAAACAAGCGCGTCTCTCTTTAATTTACATGGATATCCTAATTTTCTGTCTTTTTACAAACCTTTTTATTGCCAAATTCAAGGGCGTTGTTTCACAAACACCAGATAGTAACACGAAATACAGGTAAACCGTTAGAAAAGGATTTAATTAATATAAATATCTCCATCTTTCTTTCTCCATATCGTTCACACTGGCCATTCTGTTTCTGAAATGTTCATTAAGCCGAGTGAACTTAACTCATAATGGAAACGAAAATGAGTCCTTGAAATGAGTATGTGAAAATGTTCATGTTTTTATGCTTATCGTTCCAAATTAAAGGACAGTGTAAAAGCTTATAATTCTCCTGAACTACTGGACTTCTGAGTTTGTTCAAATCTACGCTTAATGTCAAGGATGAAGTTTATTAAAATAATTTGGTCGTTTGATATCAAGTCATCTCTGAAAACCTTGTGGCTTTTATTTCAAAACGAGCAAAGAAACACAAAAGATTGTAGGGGTACAAACTTAACGAGAATTGTTGAAATCGAATCACTTAGATTTTCACAAATATTGAGACGAAACTTAAGATAAGAGGACAACATACTTGCATGAAGTAGGAAAACAGCATTAACACGAACTTAAACGGTTTTGATAAAAAGACGAGTTTCTTTTTCATGTTCTTTATAAATCGCAGTGTGAGTTTGTCCAGCGATGATGTATAGCTTTCCGATGAGGCCAGATAGCTCTACGGTTAGTGTACACACAAACAGGAGATTAAATGTGAATAATTGAAAGGAAATTTATTACGTGGAACCCTTCATAACGGGGAATTACGTCAGTGCGCAGAATCGTTAAGTAAAAACACAAATAAATCTTAGGAATTCACCAGATCTTGTCTTTAAATCCTTAACCAAAGAAAACAAATACTAAATCAAACACTGCATTTTATCTGATAATTAGCTACATGTTTACCGTGCCTTAATGTGCCCTAGACAAGTCTCGGAAATTGGTATGACAATTGACAAGTTGCTTTGTCGACAAATTCTTATCTCAGAGTTACCGCTCTTGAAAACTATTTTTTTTTTGTACATGTACGTTTATGCCTGCCATTATGAAAATACATTAGATACTGCATTTTAACTCTTAATTATTCGTAATAATTTAGCGGTGTAGATTAGCATGTGCATGTCATCACGGACGCATTAAGTACAGGTGATGGCGTTTTTATCACACATCTACTCACGCTAACATGTATGAAAAGTCACACACCATATATGTATTATCACAGTCCATGGATAAATTAAACAAACCATCATTATTCTTCACTTAATAATGGTAGAGATGATATGT
>CAJDSM010020757.1:47477-72653 GCA_903981925.1 Ostrea lurida
GATATGTCAATACCCCCCCCCCCCCAAAAAA
The DNA here is from genome assembly GCA_903981925.1 of Ostrea lurida. Classification (NCBI taxonomy): domain Eukaryota; kingdom Metazoa; phylum Mollusca; class Bivalvia; order Ostreida; family Ostreidae; genus Ostrea; species Ostrea lurida. The sequence goes on from CAJDSM010020757.1 coordinate 47,509, forward strand.
AAAACACAAATGGGCGCAGTTTTACGAAAGGTCGTAAACCCAAACGTAGACGTAAGCGTAAACTTTACGCTTCATTTACGTGTGTGTGAATTGTGGTTTACGAAAGGGGTAAGCCCTCTAGAAAACGTGGGGGTCTTGACGTATGTTATGAATGGAATCATTTCATATGTTTTAGACAAATGAGAACAAGGCAGCACATATTATGGAAGATTTCTATCGCTCGATACTACGTATTACAAAACTTATGAAACCACATGCCTTCATATACGCTGAATCAGTCTACTATAATATTCATATGTACGGTATTCAAATAATTTCCAAATAAGCATATTTCATGCGAGCAATCCAGTTTTTATTATTCACACTAAGAATTTTTCCATGTTAATGATCAGAGGTTAACCACAAAAGAGCTATCCATCGACCACTTATTTCTGAACGATTATTGCAAAACTAACATTATTCAAGCGATGTTAAGTCAACACAAATCATGTACTTTTGCATAAATTATAGTCAATTTTGGCGCATACTCGAACAAAATCTAGATATTTAGAATTGTTTAAAATTTTGAAACATTTGGTTGGTGAGAGAACTACACATGTATATGTATATATATGTTAGCGCTTAATATTGTGAAAATGCTTTTTTTGTATTTCAAACTTCAATTCTTGTACAACATAAATATTGCGACCAGGTTTCGCACCATATTTTCATCATTATTATTTTTTATTATTTATTTATTTATTTCAAGTCACACAACCATTCTTTTTCCACTTTATGCATTTGATCTTCAATTCAAAGCCATAGGACGCATCGAAGAACACCCGTGGTTTTCGTTTCTAGTATTGATCACCCCACCCCCTCGAAACGTATGTACTAAATTATATAAACCATGTTATTCAATGCATTATGTGTTTGCGGAATAGAAATTGGTACAAATATTTATGTTTATTCATCTAAAATGATCGAGTCTCATCTTCAGATCAACAGCATCTTTCTGTAGATACATGTGACATACACTCTTCATCAAAATAGAAAAAAAAATTACTTCCAAAATATTAAGCCATCCAAGAAACAACAAATTATAGAATTCGGATTTTAGTTTGTAAATTCTGAATATTGGTGGATTAAGAATTTCTTAAATTTCTCAAATTAATTACAGCGTTACAAACGTTTGTAATCTCTAAACTGTTCACAGCATTACAAGCTTTTGTGGTAACATCGTAAAAATAACCAAATCTGTATTCGGCTTAGATAGTAAGACTTAGAAATCTTGGCGTGATGAATACTGAAGTACTCAGGAACCACCCCCACCCCCTCCCCCTCAAAGAGAGGACGACCACCAAACCATCGAGTTTTCATAAACTAGAGGTAAACTAGGACACAATCAAGAATGGATTGAGCTGGAAAGGCAAGATTTGTGATGGCATGAATCCCTCCAGGGAGTTGGGTGGCTTTCCTTTAATTTGTCATTTTAATTTCTTGGTTCTAAGGACACAGAGTGGTGAATTCTGAGCAGTTTTCGGGAGTTCTTGATTTTACAGGATACAAAATGGTGAATTCTGAGCAATATTTGATCCCTATATGGAAATTTTAGAGCTTGACTCCGGAAAATTTCAATTTAGAATAAACAGCATGACGCACTCTGATCAGTACAGTAGGATCATTAGAATTCGTGGTGGCTCAATTTTCGTAGATTTCGCGGGTACCCCTCGCCCACGAATTTACATCCTCAACTATCAAAAACAAAAGCAAACATTCCAAAGTTATCTTTCTACAATATATAAATTCACGAAATTACGTCTCCACGAACCCCCCAAAATTTGAAAATCCACGAAAATTGGCCCCCACGAATTTTTCAGTATTTTGAGGACAAAATGGTTGCAAGCTCACAACACCACACGCATTCCCACTATATCAATCCCATCCAAGCTTTTACTATTACTAACATCTTCCTAAAGTTTTCTGGAAATCCATCACCAAATGAAAGCGCTATCCAGGCGACAACATGCTATGACACAGGGACGCACGGGTTAAAAATAAGGCACCGCCAAACCGGTACATGATACGCCCGCATAAATCATGGACCATCATCAGCATTCCCCTTGTAATATCCAAATGTCCCCATTGTGATCTTTCTTTGTAACAAGTTTCATCAAAATCCCTCCAAGGGTTTAGGAGGAGTTGCGAAGACAAAGTATTTTGCACAAAAAAATCATAAGTCCAGGGGCCCTAACTCCTTTAAAAATCATCGGACAGCACTCCCCTTGCAATATGCATATTTCCAACTTGAGATATTTCTTTGTGTCAAGTTTCATCAAAATCCCCCTAAGGGTTTAGGAGGAGTTGCCAAGACAAAGTGAAAGGGATAGACGGACAGACAGACGGACGGACGACAGTGCTATAGCATAATACGCCCGCTTTTATGCGGGCATATAAAAATTAAATCCCCCAGCAACTTCGTTGCGTGGGGTATGACAACTTCCCAAAGTTTCCTGGAAATCCATCAACAAACGAAAGCGCTATCCAGGCGACAACATCTGTTATACACAAAAATCCATGATATTCATCTAAGTCCCCCTCCCGCAAAAAGTGGTTCCCCTTGACAGATATCTCTAAAAGTTAACCCCATCCAAGCTTTTACTGTTACTGACATGTTGTATGCAAAAATCCATTATATTCAACTAAACACCACTACACAGGAAGTGTCACTTCACTCCCTTTCACAGACATCTAAAAATCAACCCCTTCTAAGATTTTTCCAATACATGTACTGACAACTTCCTAAAGTTTCCTAGAAATTCACCAAGAAATGAAAGCGCTATCGAAGCGACAACATGCTATGACACACGGACGGACTGACGGACGGATCAAAAGCAACTTTGTTTCGTGTAGTATAATTAAAGAATATGTTTGTATACCCCCCCCCCCCCCCCCAAAGAAGGCCTTCTAAATTCGCCGCTGCATGCAAACATAATGGATGTGATCAAAACCGAGTTGCAAATGAAAATATCTACTGATCAAAGTGTCAAGAACAAGGCATTTTAGTGCAGAGAGTGTTTGAAAAATACAATGTTATAGAACACTGTAATTCAGGTGACCATTGGCCATTAATAAATGGTATTTTGACTTGTTGATTGACCATACATGCGCGAGACATACGTGAACATGCATACACAACATGTAACTGTTCAAAATCTTTGACTCGGAATGGGCTTATTCCAATATAAACCACGTGATTAAAGGAATTCGCACACCTGGGAGCAATAATTTTACACAGTTGTGCGACCTTACGTCTGGTTGACAGTAATTATATGTACATGTTATTATAATGAAAAAATTTAATTCACAAGAAATTAATCTTTAAAACCACACTCCTTGTTAGTTTGTATGCGACTTCTTAACTGTCCTGCTTCTACCAAAGTCACGTGACCACACACTTACTTATTAGCCTCATTTGAATATTCTTCCCTTCTTTAATCAATGAAATTACTTTCAGTGCTTTTACCATTATGAAGACGTGGTCTTACTTTATTTATCTATCATTTCACTCATTTATTAAAAGTAAATGACATTATATGTCTGAGGGGGAAAAGGACCAATACTGTTTCACAATTACTATTAACTAACTATTGCTTAAGAAATAATATACATGTATATATTATATATATATATATAATATTACATATACATATACATATATATATATATATATATATATATATATATATATATATATATATATATATATATATTAATCACCCCCCCCCCTTTTTACATTTAATCAAAATGGACAATGGACATAGATATATAAGATTAATTTTTATTTTTCAATGATAACAACAATTATGTTTGCTTAGAGAAATAAAATACAAAAGTAATAAAACTCTGCGTTTAAACACCAAAAAAAAAAAAAAAAAAAAATAAATAAATAAATAAATTAAATAAATAAAAATATCTCTGTTCACGCACATGGATATAAGTGTTTCCTTGAATTGTAAAGTAAACAAGGGCATTTATTGGTTTGCATGAAAATAACAGATATCATTTTGTATACTAAATTACATGTACAGGAAATTCAGAAAAAGATATTCAGAAGTGTGTGTTGTGGGTGATGTGTGTGGTTAATGTGTGTGTTGCGCATTGTGTGTGTGTGTGTCTGTTGTGTGGTAAATGTGGGTGTACCGCTAGTGGTGTGTGTGTGTGTGTGTGGGGGTGTGTGCGTGTGTGCGTTAATTTCAAGGTATTGAAATATTTTGTAAATTATTGTTTGAAGGAAGGTGATTGCACATTTTTCAGATCTATAATGATGTCAAAACATTTAAAGAATGTATACCGATTCAACCTTTTTCTCAATAAAAGATAAGCCGCATAATTATGTGTGTTTGATAATGATATGCGATTTTAGGTACTTGTTCGTTTCTGAAGTCATGTAATTAAGCTTTGCCCAATTACACGTGCGATTCTTTGATCAGACCAATACAGAGTTGACTGGTAACATGTTACAGAATGGCTGGCATACTCACACATCGCTGGCAGAAGAAAATGTCAGTTCGTTGATGGCTTCAATTGACATCCACTTGAGGGGCAGACGACCACCCTTCCGGTTTACGTAAACTTTGTTGTCGTACGTGTAACGCGTGAGACCAAAATCGCCGATTTTCACCAGATTTTTCTTGTCCACCAATATGTTTCTTGCTGCCAAGTCACGATGAATGAAACCTTTTTGCGAGAGGAATTCCTAAGGGAAAAAAATAAATCAGAATTGTGTTTTGTTTCGTTTTATATAGTCCTAGTATATTGCAATTTATTTAATACTAAGTCGACGGAGAGCAATGGTGTCATCAAATGGTGTGAAACTCGATTAGACTACCATAGATCTGTAGCCTGATCAGTCTGTATTTGAATATGCAGTACGTCCGTTATATCTACAAATCGCTTTCACTTATGCATTTTATGGAGACACTTTAATTATTCATGAATTAAGGTCCACTGTGGGGTTGATGTGGGAGTTTTTTTTTATTCGGGGGTGGGGTGGTATGATTTCAGATATCATCAGGGGAAAATATTCATATGAATACTTTTTAAGTATTTTATTTTTAAAATCAAAATTTTTGATAATTTATGTAAAAGTATATCAAAAATTACCGTAATTAATTTACACTCCCTTTTTACATGAATATTACAAAATTCATGCACGTATTTTATTCAGGATAATGAAACGCGAGAATTTCCAAAAAAAAAAAAAAAAATCCACTGGGCATTGTAATAAAAAAAAAAACAACAAGCAAACAAAAACTACTAATTGATTTATAGGATGGGTATCAGGTGGTAAATATCTAAAATATCAAGCGGTGTTGTTTTCATTGCTTAAATTATTACCTAGAAATACGTTAATTTCAATTATTGAAATAATCGAATTTTCCCCCGCTCAATGGGAACTCCTTGGTCCAAGACTTACGTAGAATATGCACTCTTTCTGCGCGTTTTAACATACAAATTACTTTAATCGCTTTCAATGGCTCTGGCTCGCAAAAAGTGCTAACGCACTTTCATCTGGTAAGTTAGAGAATAAAGAAAGGTTAAGCGATAAATGAATGAATTGCTATATGCAAAATTGCACAAAACTTTTTTTTTTCGTGTCTGAGGAGCCTGGCCATTCAAACAAACACAGATGATTAGAGATGTTCTTGTCTTTTATATATGGTAGGGAAATGCTGTTTTGTTGCTAAATGCCTCTATTTCATACCTTGAGACCACCCATTACATGTCGTTAGGAGATCTTTTTTTATTTGTTTTGTTTTTCTTTTCTTTTTTTATTTTGCTTACACTCAAAAGCACAATTAGGAATGAGTTATTGCGTTAATGGTTTCGTCGCCCGGCGAGTCCCAACTTGGGTCTTTGTGATCATAGGAGATGCTTGGGATTGTACGTCTTACTCTCCAGTGTAAAAGTAAACACATTGTGAATTGATCCGCGTGTTAAATGAACAGTAGCATGCAGTAAACACGATAAATAGCTAGTTTATTAACCTGCAATTTGTTCGAAAAGGTCTACTTTTTGTTATCAATGAAAATGCTAAAATTGTTTTATAAATAAGCACTGAATACAATAATGTCTGTTTATGGTATATTTACGTAATTTGTAAAGTTGAATTTCGGCTGTAGAATTATATAGCACAGAGATACCTCACATCGACTAAAAACAAACCAAAACAAAAAACAAAAACAACAACAACAACAACCAAAAAAACCCATAAAAAAGAAAGAAAGAAAACATTGATATTCACCGTTTACTTGTTTAACAAATATTGACACCATTGTCTAATACATTTGAAACTGTCAGTGCAAGGTTAGAGGATATTTTTTTTTTTTTTTTTGCTAGAGATTATGAACTCAATAAATCTAAAAGTATAAATGCACAAGAAACAGAAATTTTCTAATATACTAAGTACATAAACACCAAATTCGTGTTTTCATTCATTAATAAATATATATTGTAGACTGTTCTTATACAACTTAGTGTTGCAATAGATTGAATCAAAATACTAGTTAAATTATTGCTGAAGTAAAATAAATTATTTCTTAGGGGGAGGGGGGATAAGAAATACAAATTGATATTCATTTTCGTCAGAATTTAGGCTCCTTCGCTTTTTGAAAAATATGAAAATCATTCAATAAATGTTCCACGTATAAGAATCATAGTAAAGTTAAAGAATAGCGAAACAAGTCTGGCACTATCTAAAAAAAAATCCACATATATACGAAAAATTTAACGTGGAATGTTAACTGAATTATCAATTATATTGTAAATAAATCTTTTTCAAACAATAATTATGCTTGAGAAATTGCCAGCTGTTTTTTGCTAGTTCTAACGTAATCTTATATCTATTTTTAAGAAGAACCTGTAGTGTAAGATCTATGAATGAAAATTCTTTCTCCCGAGCAATTAACAGGGCGTACGCATCAAATTCTTGTTCTGTTTTTACTCTGTCTACTTACAATTCTTACAAATTCTTACAATTCAACACAAACAATTCTCTCAATAATTAAAGGAATTTGCATACTTGCAAGTTTCAGTTTCTTTTGTCTTTAGGGTTCACTAATCAGGAAAATTAAAGGAAAAAAACCCAAACAACCATCACAAAATCCATTAAGTCAAGTGAATATTCATTATTTACATTCCCTTACATTAATACTACTAGTACATGATCCCATGCAATGTAACCATAACGACTATTTGATCGAGTATTTGGTAAACAGGGTGCAATATCATTAAACTGACAAATTATTTAGTGTTGTAATTCAAAAATGTATTTTCTTTAAAATAAATTTAATAGTCATACATAAAAACATTTTTATTGAATCTATGCAACAAGTTTAAGATCAACCCAACCCAACTCCCAATCCCCGGAAAATACTGTAACATTATTTTCCAATTGTGTTTACGTAAATCGTTGCAATTAAAAGAATCATTGAACATAACATGCAGCTTGTTCAGAGTTTAATTAAGGAAGCCTTACAAATAATATCTCAAGATCCTTTTTAATGTACGTGAAGTGTTTTCTAATACATGGAAATAATTCGAAAACAATTAAGAAAAATACATTAATCTTCATAACATTTATTGAAATTGTTTCAAAATTTCAAAATCCGTTTTAAGTATATTTTTCAGCGCAAAGATACCAAATTAGGAAGTCATGGCGTGCAGAGAAAGTTAAATATTCTATTCTAAACAAGCAAGTTAAGGCCATCTGGGTGTATTTTTAGATTTAAATTCGCTTTGCTATAAAATAAGCTATGTATATTCATAAGCATTTAATTGTATTTGTTTTCAAAATGTGAAAAATTTAAGTTTGTTTATGTAATATTGGTGATCTGGTTAGACCTAGAAGACTGTTAATTGTTTGATTAAAATAGAAAAAAAAATGTTCATCTGAAAATTCATTCTAAAAATATGGAAATTCAATTACCTTTTTTTAAGGTATTAATGTATAATGAAGGGGTGATTGAAGAATTTTGACATGATTTATATCAACATAAATGTCTGTAGTTAAGTAATGGTGAAAGTGAAGTAGATGAAATTCACATGACTGGTAAATAATGATAAGCCGACCTTTTTGGACTTAAAACATTTTTTCAAGAGTATCTGCCCTTTGTAAAAATAAGAAAAATCAAATTTCTAAAAATGTATGTGGTAAATGATTAATTTCATTTCACATTTCTATACAAAGAAAGTGTATGCAACTTTTTACCAAGAGATTTTTATAAATGTAATTCTTTGAAAAATAATTGATAAAAACATGTTTTTCCCATATACTTCAATGTAAGTTCTGGGTGAAATATTATCAAGCAGTAATCAAAATTTGAAAATTCCTATGGTGGGAACATTTTTATTTTGACAAACCCTTCAAAATGATACCCATGATTACAATAATCCCACCATCCATTTTACTAGATATGAAATATGGTCATTTATACATCTAATACCTTAAATTTATGATGACAGTATTTACTGTAGGTGTTACATTATCTATTAAATTACACTTACTTAGAAATCTATCAAACAACTAACAATCATATAACTAACAGTCACAAATCAGTTGATTATATCATACTATTTTACTTACATTAGTGTACAATGTTACTTAAGTGTATTAAGATTAAAAGGGACTATATCTTAAATGTAGTTTCCATATTCGTTTGCAAATGATTAATTATTTGTTTTTTACATTATCAACAAAATAAGAGGATAATGATAATAAAACGTCAACATAATTTATTAATCACGTAATATTTTAAGCTTTTGCATGTATGGCAAACTAATTGCCATAAAAATCTACCATCTGATTGGTTTACTAAAAGTCTTCTTTTTTTTCTTTCACTAATTCAACATTTTTGTGGTAAAGATAACATGAATTTCAAGCTAAAAGTCGCAAAATGAAAATAATCAATTACAATTTTCTTTTAATTGATGGATTTATATTACTCCCGCAATTTTTTGACATATATTAATCAGATAAAGTAGAATATCATAATAGGGAAAATGATATCAAATTGGAGGACGAATCAGTAACTGACTGTGTTTTAAGTAGTAGACTCTCAATAACCGTACATGCAAATGCATCACATCGCAAAAAATGTTACATAATACAAATGGGAAACTCTCTTTATGAAAAGAAAGATAACCCATATAGTGAATTCGTTCATCCGTACGAGGGAAGTTTGAAACTTGACAAGCATACATTTTTAACATTCAGACCAAAACGTTGTAAAATACTTATTTAGTTTTATGCTTTAAAAATGAAATAAAAACAAGCATGTATATATCATTAAAAATAATAAAAAATTGACATTGCGGGTATTACTAACAAGTGAACATCTGCTAGACTTGAATAACTGACTGTTTCTGCCCACAGGTGCTTGTGGACAGGACTTCCGGTACCCCCCTTCTTATATTTTTGAAAATTAAATTCCTTGAGTATTTCGGATGTATTTTTAATAAAATATGCACCTCAGAGTGTATCCTATTCAATGCAATGCTCAAATCTCGTATAAAAACCGTTTCTAAAAATGGCATATCACCGATTATAAAAGATGAGAACAAGGTGTGCAACTCAGCCGGCGAACATCTTGAAAAAATCGGAAGACATCGTTTCGGTATTTCCCGTTTAAAAATAGTAGGCTGCGACAGAAATATCTCGGCTTCACAACTCCGTTCAAAATAGTCAGAAATGAGAGAGGGCAAGATTAAAACGATGAAATTGAGCAGTGTGAAGTAATTATTGCGCACCAAATAGCAATGCATATAATCCACCAGTCAACAGTAGATTTAGAATGACCCTTCTTTTCAGCCGGTAGGTGTATTATAGGTGTTTTTTCGATAGGATTTCTCGGCGAGGTGCCGATTTTTTCAAGATGTCGCCGGCTGAGTTGCACACCTTGTTCATCTTTTATAATCGGTGATATGCCATTTTTAGAAAACGTTTTTATACGAGATTTGAGCATTGCATTGAATAGGATACACTCTGAGGTTGCATATTTTATTAAAAATACATCCGAAATACTCCAGGAATTTAATTTTCAAAAAACATAAGAAGGGGGTCCGGGAAGTCCTGTCCACAAGCACCTGTGTTTCTGCCTACATCAGACGTGACGCCGGTAGTTCGGGTTTGACATTTGTAGTTGATTTACCGGAAAAGTATTAACCGGAAATGACAATTTTTGCGAGTCGAAAGAAAACGGAAGAAAACACGTATTGAAAATAACACAAAAAGTTTGGATTTCTCATCATTCTTTGTTCAAATAAAAGAAATAACTCCAGTTAATGAGAGCTGATCAATGGTGAAACGTCAATAAAGAAAATAATGTACATGTAGAACAAAAGATGTTTTACTTACCATTCCAGTGGAGATCTGCCTGGCGAACGACAACAATTCCTGGGGGCCGACTGTTTCAATTTCCTGATTAACATATTCTGCGTTGATCTTACTCTAAATTCGCAGAAAAAAACCAACAAATGACAGAATTAAGCAATAACGTAATAATATTGCGCTTTAATGAATGAAACATGAACCGTTCAAGGCTTCTCTAATTTACATATACTCCAGATGTTCCTGACAATATCATAACTGTACGTGAGAATGTATATAAAACTGCGTCAGACCGTTCCAAATTACACAGGTGTCTGTTTTGGGTGTCAGATTTTAAATACACAGAAATTTTTAGCAAACATCGGAAACAAAAGTGATTGTGGTCTGTCCTATCTCCCTGTGATAAAATCCATGCCACCTAGTCGACACAGTGACATCATTCTCATTTTTGTATCTAAAAAGATTTCAGATGATTTCAGATATTGTGACATTAACAGTTTGGTTTTTTTTATTTTTCACTGAATGTCTTTTAATATCCCACGTCCATTTTGGTATCTCCTTATAACATTCGTTATCATATTAATGAGAATCTATTCCCAGAGAAACGAAGACAATGATTGTGCAGACTTTAATGCTAATTTAATTACCAACATTAACACATGATTTAAATGAAAATTCAATTTGCAAATCAATATACTTAAGCCAATATAGCTTCCAAAGAATACATTACTATTAAAGAATTTTACGTATGGAAACATATTTCAAAAATATGATATACTGCTTTTAAATTATTAACGTTTCCTCAAACATATCTTAAATTACATTTCAACTTTTCGGGAAGGTTCATTATTTCAAATTTTCTCCACCCAATTAAAACTTCTAGTACACGCACTCTCCTTCTACCAAGAAGAAATTAAAATGTTTTAATAAATGATTGTAAAAATTGATTTCGCCTGCAGATCAATAAACCTACTGAATATTTCTAATGTTCTCCATGGAAATGTACTAGAAGCAGCAAATTATTGCAACGGCAGTGTTTCTCTCATTTTGAAGTGTATTTGTTGTTGTTGATTTTGGTAATTTTTTTTTTTAAGTTTGCGTAGTTTGTTCTATTGTTTCATTTGACTATCCGGTATGTGTTTGATTTATGTGATAATTTTTTTAGAAGATACTTTACTTTCCACATTTTACAAGAGGCTCACGGGCCTTAACGGTCACCTGAGTATCATAGCTTATACAGGGAGTCTCATATATGCATTTAAGCCTCAATATGGAGTCATTTGTGCATAATTTTATGATCTTTCAAATTATGTATACAATTCCTATTCAATTCAATTAAGGAAAGAAAACAGAAAATGGTTTGAAGCATATAAATCAATATGTCATTCCCCACCCCTCAACCCATCTTCACAAGTCAAGGGTTATTCAATAACCCTTGACTTGTGAAGATGCCCTCAACCCCCTCTCGAAAAAAGCATGATTACCCTACATGTACCCAGACTGAGAATTCACAATTTAAGAAGAGGACATTATGGACATCATAACCATGCATTTATTTTTTTATTTTTTTTTTGTCTTCCACTTTCTGAGAAAGTAGAAAAGAAAAAAAATAATTATCTTATACATTTTTCCTTATGTGGCCATACTGACCCTTCCCAAGGGGCCGATCTCCTGCCCAGGAGCAATGAATTTTACAATTTAGGTAGACATCTTTCATGGACATCATCATCATCATGCATTTAGTTTTTTCAAATACATATGGGAGTAGAGAAGATTTAATAAATTTTCAATATATGGCCATACATATTGACCCCAGCCCTAGGACCGGGACACTGATCCAGGAGCCATAAATTTCAACTTAGAGAGCTCTAAGGACATCATAATCATGGATTCAGGTTCTCTCAACTATACAATTGTCATGTATAAATATGAGAGTAGAGAAAAATACTTCCTATGCAAGGATGTAATACATTTTCAGTATGTGGCCATATTGACCCTTCCCAAGGGCCTGAACCCCTGACCGATATGGGCCATGAATTTCAAATTTTTCATAGAGGACTTCATGGATATCATAACCATGCTTTTAGTGTGTATTATCATGGGATCGAGTTGGATAATTCATTGTGTTGTTTAGCATCCCTCTCGAGATCCTTTCACTCGCATGGAGACGTCACCATTGCCGGTGAAGGGCAGCAAAATTTAGGCTTCGGTTTTTGCGGTCTCATCCGAAGGACCACCCCATTTCGTCGACAAGCAAGGGATACTGATGATTCTATTCTAACTCGGTTCCCCACGAGGTTAGATGGGAGTAGAGAAGATTTTCTAAGATTTAATACATGTTCACTATATGGTCAATTTGGTCTTCCCCTAGGGCCTGAACCCCTAACCTTTGGACCATGAATTTCACAAACTAAATAGAGGTCTTTATGGACGTAATAACCATGTATCTAATTTTTCTCCCACGTGTGAATTTTTGAAAATTATTGTCTTTTAACATATTTTACCCCCGCGTCGTGGGTGGTAAAGTAATAAATTTCACAATTTATATTCCCCTTATTTTAGAAATGCTTCTGACCCAAAATGGTAACAATTGGCATGGTAGTTTCAAAAAGTTTTAATGGACGACACACGACAGACGAGGACCAATGGCAATACGTCATCTTTGTGAATCATGTGACTTAAAGATAGAATACATTCGTACATTGACGATTTATCTGTTCATACTTGTGGTCTCCAATGAAAATTACTTAGCTTAAAGTTGTATAAGAGTCAAAGGAGTCTTACCTCTTGGATACGTTGTCTGACATTTCTAAGATAAGACAGCAGATCGCCATGAGCTGCATGCTCTACTATCAAACATATTGGATCATGCAGCGTACAACAGCCCAGCATGCTTATAACATTATTATGATATCCGATCCCCTTCATTAACCGGATTTCTCTTAAGAATTCTTCCTTTTTTGCTTCTGACGCCTCCTCTACAAAGAAAATAAAATAGAAATAAAGAAATTTTCTTACTAATCGTGTTTATATTTCTAAAAAAAAAAAATTCGAAACCTTCTTTTATTATGTTTTTTGTTTCTTTATTCAAACAATAAATGTTTTCTTTGTTGGTTTATCGGATGACGAAGGCAGCAATCATTGCAGGAAAAAAAATCGTAAGATAATCGGCCGTTAAAATTTTGAATAAGAAACATACAGAAACGACCAACATAAAGGCCTATATTCTTGTCCCCTATATTTTGTCCATGCCCTTCACTCCGGCCATTTTTCAATTTGGCAGCTAGATTGCAGTTGAGAATTGATTTCTTAAATGTAAATAAAGATAGGCAAATGAAGCAAATACACAGTCATTTGATTTTGAATGTCAAAAAAATTGCAGACACATCAGTGTTCTAGTTGAAAGGCATATACCCCGGATCTGTGTCACATGATGATGGTGATGTCATTTGCTGGACCAGCTGTACTGACTGTAAATTTGGCTTGAAGACTGAGATTTAACGCAAAGCAGTAATCAAAATATACAAAAATTTAAATATCTGAAGCAGCAGCACATTCAAAACAAAACAAATTGTTATTATCTATCCAATTATCAAATTGATATCTGGAAACCCCATAATGAATTGCTTCTATATTTTACACACTGCCACTTGGGGGAGTACTTATTGTAAAAACGTGAATTCATAATATTCCTTGAATAATGAATAATAATGAAACGCATTGATTACAGTTATTCATAATTTAATTCATACATATTTCTGAAACTATTTATTCAGAACTTTTACAAATATCATTGATAGAATTCAATTTCTTGAAAGACTTCCCCTTTCCCCATGCGCACTTTATAACACAATCACAAATAGATCCACCTGTGGCAGATAATAACCCGAGTAAGCGTAATTAGTAAGTAGGAATTTTTTTCCTGCAATGATTACTGCCTTCAACACCCGATAAGCCAACAAAAAAGCCAACTTCCGGTTTAAGGGGGGGGGGGGACGGGACCACCCCGTATGGTCATAATCTATATTTAAATATTTTCATATATTTTTAAACACAGAAATTAGATTTATGTAGTACTAAAATATTATAATGTTGATCATTTCGTTCCTTTAAATGGAACAGCCAATGTAACCCTTGACCTTGACGACGATCCATATTTGGTAATCATTGCACAGACACATGTGTTACTACAAAACCGAATCGAAGTAATTTGCAACAAACATGAATTTATTTAAACAATAAAATGTTTTCTTTGTTGATTTATCAGGTTATGAAGGAAACTAGCATTGCAGGGGAAAAAAAATCATAAACCGCGTTAGCGTGTTATGATTTTTTTTTCTGCAATGATTGCTGCCTTAATTCATCACCCGATAAACCAACAAAGAAAGACATTTTATTGTTTATACATGTATGTATATTTTCATGCATTTTCTAGACATATAAACTAGATTCAAGTACTAAAATATCTTAATGTTGATCATTTCGTTACTTTAAACGGAACAGCCAATGTAACCTTTGACCTTGGGATCGCTCTCTATTGGATAATGACCATGCGAACAGTTGATACTACAAAACCGGTTCCAACTAGCTTGCAAGAAACATGCATTTATTGGATGATGAACGTAATGTCAATTTCAAAGGAAATATAAGAAAAAAGATCCAGTATGTAAATATTGAATGATGAAAGCAATGTCAATTTCAAAAGAAATACACGAGAAAAGATTTAGTACACCTTTCTTTTACCATACAAGACTCAATTAACAATGGTCTCGTGTAAAGAGCCAAATTCAATATCGAAATGCACACATTAAGACGAATTGTATGACTACATGATTCGATTCCCTGAATTGTCTCAAGTGAACGTAAGCCTTTCTCCCCTCCAGTGGAAAATGAATAAAATCAAGTTCTTCTGCGTCCCCGAGGGTATTACAATGAAACATATAAAAAAGTACTAATAATTGACACGGGAACTCTTTAGGGAGTAAATGACTTCTATATGATGGAAATGTTTATTAACATATTAATAGCCATGACAAGACGATTACTGCAAACCATTAAGGGTCATCCATCAGGCACTGATTGCAAACACCTGGGCTACCATTCATGACGCTACTCCCCTGCAAACACGAGAGTCAGTCGATAAATCACACCTAACACGGACACTTAGTATTCTGAACACTCTGTCTTTGATCTACGGAAGGAATACGCCCTTGATGTAATTAGAATGTATGTGTACGTTTCCATATCAGTAACTCTGTATGTATACTATATTCATATTACACTACAGTGTGGTGTGTTCTGTGTGTGCTTGCTGTGTTGTCCGTGGTGTGCCATTGTGTGCTCCCCTAGTGCCATGTGTGTGTGTTGTGCAAAGCACTAAAATGACCGACGAGACACCACGAACAATTTCTAAAATTGTCAAATTTTCGGGACGACGTCCCTCCTTAACATATACATGTATAAAATAGAGCACTGCTTTATAAATGCTTTATAGCCATACCAACCCAAACTTCTGCTCTTAGCAGAGATGATCTTCTTCAAAGTCCTTTTTATGGTATTTTGTTTCCTTTATGGAGGTACACACTGAAAACTAGTACCTCTACCCGTAGCAAAAGTACCTTTTTTCAGCATGATCCTACGTCCAATAACACTGAACATTTATTGCATGAATAGCCGATTTACTTCTGGAAAATTCATGTACACGTGCCCTCGATGTGATTTTCCTCAATATTGGTCAAAAATAAATTAAGACCTTGAAAACTGATCGAGACAATTGATTATTATTAACATATTATCATTACAAATGTTTTCTTTTTCTGGTTCCTCAATGAAAACCCACGTTATTCCCTACTTTTCGGCTACCTACGGTGTGTATTAAAATTAATGTAACTTCTATCACGAATTGGAGTTAAACTTGTTCATGATTTAGTAGTTGGTTACGATGTTTCCGAACACAGCCGACAAGGTACCGTTTCGTAATAAAATTATCGAACCAGTACGCTAGTTGCTTTACTTAGCCCTCAAGCTTCGGTGAATGCTGTACTTCTTAGATAGCTAATGCATTGTACTAACATAAAAATGTCATTAACTGTATGTTATCTTAATTTACATTAAACAGAAAAGTTATTTTGTTTCTACATGTATGATTATCTGAAGTATTGATATATTTCACATTTTACTGTAAATAAACAAGTTTATGGTTATTTAAAAAATGTAAAGAAATCTTGATTCTGAATATCTCGAGACCAATTAAACTCGGCGACATTATAAATTATTTAATGTCTGATCAGTCAATAGACCAGAATATTTTTCCCGAGGTACTGTGTAACAGCTCAATGCACGTTCTATTGCCTGAGGCGCCAGCCGAGGGCAAGTAGAAAGTGCATTGAGCTGTTCCACATACCGAGGGGAAAATTGACTGATCAGACATTAAATAACTGTTTTATTACCTAATTACATGTTATGTTTATTAGTGCTTAATTTTTTAACGTGGAAAAGTATATGTATAAATGCATTAAAAAAAAATCATTGTAAAATTTCCATTACATTGCTACTACTATGACGTCATTTGAAGTCTGTTGCATTACGTTGCGTTACAAACGTCATAGTTAGCAATGCATCAGATCCCTCAATATTGCCGGTCAATAGATCGCCGGTCCAAAATTAAAAAACTATTGACCGGCGGTCCAATAGACACACAAAATAGCTAGAAATTATAATATGGTTATAAAACAACCCAAAAAACCCTTCAATTAGGTAATAAAAAATAGTATGCCCTTCTTCCCTACAACGCAGGTGAATTACAAAACAAGCAGACAGATATATAAGTAGGAGAAATGTAAAGGCACAGTGATCAACCTCGTAAGTCCCAAAAACAAGAGTTGGGCAAACACCGACCTCTGGATGCGCTAGTGGTGGCATCAGGTGCCTAGGAGGAATAATCATCCCCTGTTGACCGGTCAGTCACACCCGCCGTGAACCCATTGTCTTGATCAGGTAAGCGGAGCAATCCGTAGTCAAGTCATTGTATGAAAAACGGCTTATCAATTACTAATGAAACACATCAGACAGCATTTGACCCACTGAGGAAAGCTTAGGCAAAGCTAACCGTTTCATGAGTCTTGTGCTCGTACCACCCGCGTAAAGTGTGATAGGCAGCCTCATTACTCCAAGCGTTAATGCACATCGCAAACAACGGCATCACGTCGCCGCTTAGTTTACAGCCTGTTTCTTTCTTCAGATGTCTGGCTATCCGCCTTCAATGGCACTCTCGCGTATATCCATTTAGTCATCAACTATATATACACTTCCGATAAGACACCAAGCGGAGATTACTATTCTTAAACTCACGAGTGCATATATCGCACCTCAATAATGAAGAACAAAGAAGGCAATGAAAGATTTCTGCGTATCCTAGTGTTCTTAGTGTGCATTTACGGACTCAGTGTGAGCAGCGTTTGTTACATTACTGTATAAATGTGGGCACCCGTACTTTACATAATGATTACTTGCTTTACAACTAGCTTAGCGAATCGTACTTTAAAGTACCCAGTACTTTCTTCAAGTGAGCAAATATCAGTGATTACTGGCAGGTGCGGCATGGTGCTTCGCTCTCGTATGCGTTGAGGGGGTGCGTAAATACCATCGAAACGCGCCTTATACTCTCGCCACACCTCTTTCACTTATCTCATTTGGCAGGTACTTGTCAGCTCACCTTTAATCTCTCCCTTATATACTTTGGGTAACTAAAGACTCCCTTTGCATATATTGAAAACATGGCAACTCGGAAAATATCATTAGCCTACTATTATTCGGGACTGAAGGTATCGAACATAAATAAACTGTACGTTCTCATAATGCTAGTTCATACGAGATGATTTTAATTATAGTCTCCTCGGGCATAAGTTGTCGCGGATCACATGACGTGATTCTCGGGCTTCGGTACCATATCTACGGCACATAATTCAATCTGCTTCTGGAAAATTTCTCGAATTAATATTACTTCATGTTAAATATGTTTCGTAGCGTGTATAAGTGTTAGTTAATCGTACATCAGCATTTGACTAGTATCCATTCGTCCATCCGTTACACGCACGATCGCTCTCCCTTTCTCTAACGCAGGAAATCTTAGTTTTCAACACCAGCGCAGTTGAAGGCTTGACTGTTGGATGATTGAAAAAGTTTTGAAGACTCACTTAAGCCACAGTGACTAGTTATTTGAAATAAAAAAGTTTATAACAACACATCTAATCGAATCGTACTAAAATGCAGGTATAGTAAAAGAATTCATAACTCTATTAGAAAAAATAAAATATTTGAAAACCATAGCTGTAAATATTTTCACCGTCAATAACGGTGCAGATATACAGAAAGAAAGGTCATACGTGTGCTATAGCTTAAAGAGCTAAAGATCGTTCGTTTAGGCAATTTATAAATTTGAAATGTAAATTTAGGATATTTATTATAATCCTGTAGTACATGGTAAATTATTTTGCAAGCTTGTATTCTTGATATTTTTAGTCCATAACTTCGATGAGGAAAGTCAGACATTTATGACAGCTGTGTTTAGAGGTAGTCTGACCTTAGTTTTATGCAAAATTGTGACGGGTGCAATAATAGACGTTTGGTACGCTTAAACTGTTTCCTGTCCAATTTATACACAACATTATATAGGTCCATAGATATGAAAATGTTTGTGATATGGAAGAATATGAGGTCAGTTCCGTGGGCGTGTGTTTTCGATATACGGAAAAGCAGAACATTAAAGAATCCTCATCATAATAAGTCATTTTAGGGGCGCTGAAATTGTACCTCTAGAGACTTCATGTGCAACATGAACAACTTCGGCCATAAATGACGAATGTCGTTCGGATATGTCGAGACATGGCTACACACGGCGTTCTTTGGGGGCCTTTTTACTTAACGACTTGTTCCTTCATTAGAGATTATCTCTTTGTATACTACCTCTATAACTAGGGCTGGAAATATCATTAATCTATACCATCTGAGAGTGTAGAGTTTGTATACTTGAACCTCGTTTTGCGTGGTGCCTCTTTGGGATAGAGGAAAACAGCTTCATGAGACCTAATACGTAACGGACAAAATTTATGTATTCGTGCCATGAAAAGACGAGAATTAATCTATCATTAAACACATATACTTTTATTTTTTCTGTACGTTTTTAATATAAAATATTATTCTTATTGGTTGAATCTAAAAAGGCGACACGGGATCACAAGCAGACCATTCAGAGCTTTGTTCCGATTTTGGGGGGCTTTGGGTCAAATTGAACTAGGAAGAGCTTAGTAATTATATTTTACGTGGTCAATACACGGGCCGTGTCTCGAGAGACGCAAAGCAGTCCAAAAGCGTACTTAATCAAGAGAGCATAGATGCTTCAAGCAGTTATAATAAAATATCATCAAAACAAAACGCCAACGTCAAGTAAAATTGGTATCTCGTATTTCTCTATTCGGTCTCGTTCTCGATTGTCTAGGTTACAACTCGCATAGCTAAGGTCCTTAACTTTGGTAATTGCGGATGCGGAAATCACCGAACTGGATCATACCATTGAGTTCTATGTATTCTAGTGCTTTGATACAATCAATTATCCACTTTTCTTCTGTTTTAATTTTAGTACAATGCTGTCGTACATTTTATTTCAGACTGACACCTAGTCGTGGACTCGTAGCGTCTGCCCCGCCGACCTGGGCAGAATAGTCCGATGGGCTGTTGAAAGACCTCTTATATGTGATATCTTGACTACATGTAATGTTTCATAAGCACAGTGAAGACTTTAGCGTCAAATCTGATTACTCTGTTAGTGAAAAAAAGTAACTTACCTCACGTTATAGAAAACCACAGGCTCAGATCTGATCCAAAACGGTCTCACATGTTAATTTATTCCGACCATCTCGTTTCTAATCTATGATCCACGTGCCAGCATACAGGATCGCAAAAATCATTACGCAATCATATCATAAACAAGTTTTCGTTTTCCCTCAACGAAGGGTCAACTTGGACTGTGTTTCGTAATTTGGGGCTACTAGACCACCGGTCGGATTAGCATTAGTACTCGTGAGTGATTCACAGATAATAAGCCAATGTATCACAAAATTGACTGACAATCTCCTTTTCAAACAAGTCAGAGAGGCCTTGCGGTGTTCATTACATTGTCGCCCCCCATCTGCACTGTTTGTAATCATAAATGATAAACTATTTTATAACACCTGCGCGATAATGAGAAATTGTTGTCAGTCTCGTTCCGAAGATCCAGTGCAGTTCATCGTATGGCGGACTCATGTAGCTCTATCTTTAGTGACCTGGCTCTCTCGCAGATACCCTAACATTTGCTTATCTCACATAACAAATACAGAATAACTTAAAAGAAAACGAATAATTATTTAGCATTTCTCGCCTCCCTTACTCCGGGCTAACTACGCTCTCTAATGTGTCCAGTGCGTAGCTCATGGGCTGTTCAATCCAAATAATTGTAAGCATGTAAGGCAAAAATATCTAAAAGAGCACCTTGAACATGCGTGAGATCGACTCCTTCACTTCGTAGCAAAGTATTGCTTTCCCTGTACATCTCATATATTTCATGCTCTCTACAGCTTGCGTGTGTGTGCACACACACCCACTGAGATAATGACACTAACCTGGTTTCCAGTATTGCAGGCCAACCCTATTTGATACTGTGTATCGTCGCATGCTCTAGTCATATTCAGCGGTATTTTGTGGTGCTACGAGATTAACTTCTGGTGGTTGGCTCTAGCCGGCTCACACTGTGTGAACAAATCGCTCCATGCGTATATTGGTAGGTTTTGTGCTTGAAACGTGACGTTCCCGCCTCCTATTTCCATAACTATTCTACTCAGCGAAATTGCAGCGCCCAGTTTTCCCTGGCCTAAGCGCGGTCTCATCCTAAAAGCTCGTTCTTTAAGAAACTCAGTGATATTGCAGCCACACTTTATTACGGACAAAAATAGTGTTTATCTCTTATTAAAAGGCCTATCCTCAGGCTCGTCCGTGTATTATCCAGTCAAGTTGGTCCACAAGGTATGAAACAGGTTGCATGCAAATGCAAGTCAGATCAGTACCTCCTGTCAGACCAAATTTATTCTTTCAATACATTGGCAACGGGGGAAAAGTATGGTTTTACTGTGTTCTAACGCTACCAAACCTTCGCCATTCATCCATGCATTGATCCAAATCACCGTCGTATTTCGCGCAAACTGCGAATTATATTGGCGAAGCTTATATGCTCACTATTTCTAGTCAATGCTCTTGCAACTGAGGGTCTCTCGAATAATCATAACCGAAAGGCCTCTATTTCAGGGACGAGTTTTGATCAGTAATTTCTCGAGACCCCAGGGAACCTTAACCGCACAATGAAATTTACCTGTTCTTCTGAAACATTATATGTGCGTTTGTTGGAAAGATACCGAGGGACGATCCTGATTATAATAGCAGTTGGATTATAGATAATCAAATAGTTGGATATTGAAATATCATTATCCTTTCGAAACTACTTCTTAAACATTTGTTGTAATATTCCATGTAAAAGCGGTTTATCTGCACATAATAAGATATAAATAGTATTGGAAGTTGGTCATTAAAGAAAATCAATGGTGTTTGGATTCCCTACACTGTTAATTGTTTGCAGTGTATCACGCTTGCTATAATGATTTGAAAATTGAATGAAGGCAAGAGTTTCTCGAATTAAAAATTGAAAGTAGTTGCAATAGTGAAAATTTGATATTAAATCTGATTTGCCTGAGCGATATCTAGCTAAGAAAGATTAACTCTGTATTTTTTCGTGATGAATATGATCTTTCGGACTTTGTAAAGTTTGGGCGGGAATCAGATAAAGAGTAGATAACAGATCAAGTTCACTCTCGGGTACGTTTGACCATTCTAATGTCAAAGAATGTGCATGTTTTTATATTGTTGGAATTTTTTTTACAAAACGTTCCACGTGATCTATGGTTGTAGCATGTGTTACAGACAACTTAATTTTATATAGTATTTTTACGAATTTTTGACTTTTGTGTGAATTAAATTTTCTGACTTTTCCCAATGCCTGAACGACACGTTACAAAACATATCCCCCCTTTTTTTAATAAAGTGAACAGTTATGGACGAATGTATATATGGAATTACATTTCTCCCTAGTTAATCCATGATATCTGGTCAATAAGTCCAAAAAATGTATAGATTGTAGTGAAATATACTTTCAACTTCGGACCATCATACTTAATTTGTCATTGTCCTTGCGATTTTTAAAGGAAGAAGATGGGTGACTTTATCGATGCTGAGGAGCCCAGAGCACAATTGAACTCCCTAGAAAGAAAATTTGAATCTAGTCAAACAAAATTAATTTCCATACTTATACGTAAAAAAAAATGACAAAAATAACTAGTAAAATTTTCGTATGGAGGGGTCAAGTCTCATTGTGAAACTGATAAATATGTAAGTGCATTTCATAGTAAATGTTTTGCAACAGAAAAGTATTAGGACTGATCATGTCTATTGAAAAAGAAACCTTACTTTTGTATACAACTTTGCGTTATTATCACGAAAAATGTCAGGTCCATGTCGGGTGCTCTTTACCAAAATCTGGAAATGGTTAGCGAGGTATATAAATGACAATGTATAAATTGAAACTTAATTTGTCTATAACATGATTTATGATGAAAATCATAAAAGATAAAAAAAATAAAAACAAAAAAAAAAAAAACAAAAAAAAAAAAAAACCAAAAGATACAAAAAAAAAATTAACAGACTGCTAAAAAAAATGACCAGACAGTCTCACTAGTGTCCCAAGTGTGCGAGCGGTGACGACTGTTCGAATACCTTTTCCCTTCCCATATCCCCCCCCTCTTTTTATTGCAATTTAAGCTAATTTCAATCATGCCTTGCAGCATGAGATCACAATTTAGATAACGTTTGCGCCTGTGACAGCAAGTAAATCTGGGTAATCTCCGTGTCTAAACGGTATTATTGTTAATGTAAATCTTATTCATATTTTAATAAGAAAATATCAAAAGTTTGTACATGAAATCAATTTGCAAATAAATATAATAATATGAGAAAATTCACACTTTTTACCCTTACGTACAAATATTTCCAAAAATGAAAATTATTTCTTAAGAACTCCATGAAAAAGGTTACACATTATTTTCTATCCATCGACAACCGAAAATAATGAGGCCACACGGGTACAGTATAGAGAATTTTATTTTCTTGAAAGTCCATGACAATATTTACGCTACGCAATATACAAATGGGAGAAATCGTCCTCAAAACATATGCACTCACAAGCAACGACGTCGATTGTTCAACTTTGAAAATTATTGTCTTTTAGAATTTGAATTTATACAATTGAATTTAAGAGGGCTAGTATTTCGTTCATAAAGGACTTCTTATGAATCATGAATGAATATATATGCGCAATACTATATATTTCGTTCTAATCATACATGAATGTCTAGCGGGTAGATATTGGCTAACCTTCGAATGCGATTTGATAGTGTGGGTCGAGTTTGAGCAGGGGCTATTCTTTTTTTCAAATTATTTTGAAGGTCACACGATCTTCCATGTCTCTTCGTACTGAATATTTTATTGAACCTTGACATTAACTGCAGATAAAAACTTCAACTTTATGACAAACGGATGATTTCAGCTCTTTAATTCACTTCCCATTTGGTAGCAAATATTCCACCTCACCTGCAATATGGCGAAAGTAACAATGTGTTAAACGTGAACATAAGTCCCAAAGACAGGTATACATGTATACAAAATCCGCGGTGTTAGGGGCACACACTTGGAACCTCGCGACAAAATCCACAAAGGCTATGTTCGTACTCATTTTTGGTCTTATTCAGTCGTCAGGATATATCAAAGAGACTAATTATGAGAATTTGATGTTAATGGATAAACGATGCATCTAAACATTTGACTATACAGTTGTAAGTGAAGACACGACAAGTTTTTGTTTTATCCGTAACAGTATTGAAAATTTTGCTTCGATGAATATAAAAATTAATTCTGCCAATAAGGAGCTACCCAATTAGTGCCATAGCAATACAACCAGTGTTGGAAGACTATCCCTCCACAAAGACATACATTAAAATTATCTATAAGAAACCCAAGCATGCATCCTGTAATATCTACTCAATACTTGTGTGAGCATTAGATGGTTTTAACAAAGTGGTATGTCTCTCAACTTATTCGAACGCAAGAGCTTGTTCTGCGATATATTTTGATCGAGGCAGGCTAATACAAACAATGTTGATCAGGTTTCAATATTTAAGAGAAGCTAACTTTGACCTAAGTTATACGATATTAATCTAACTTGTGCAGTTTACGCTTTATAATCCGCGAAGCGGAACTATTACAACTGCACCAGAGTTTATATATCGTAAAGCCTAGGTCAAAGTAGCTTCATTCCTTATAATCAATTTCAGAATAATTGCATCTAACCGTTATTTGATGAATAACTTGCAGTACATATAAGATTTCGCCTATGAGCAGCGGAATGAATTTGCCGTAGCAACAAAGTAGCAAAACACCACCCGTCAAATGCATCTTTGACGTATTCTAGGACTCATAAAGACGCAACGCTCCAGACCATATCAAAATAACTGATGGTCTGCCAATCTTGTTTCAGCCAATTCAAATTGCTTTAAAAAGTAAAATTAAATTATACGATTTAAGCAGCATTTCGTAATATGATGTCGTTATAACACTTAGTCTGCCAGTATGGACCTTCCAT
>CAJDSM010020758.1:0-5000 GCA_903981925.1 Ostrea lurida
GTGTGTTTAGAACTTCATAAACATTCTTAATTTATAGTCCTAGATGTATATGGCGTCTATTGAGGCATTAACAATGATCATCTCTTTTTTTTTTATTAATCGCACTATTTGCGTGGACACGAGTTTCATTTTCTATTGGGAGAAAGTTGAAAGGCACGATGTCTATGAGCAAGCAAATCATTGCAATTTCCAGCTTTTCGTTCATTTGTAATTATTGTAAAAACTATACTTGAATCGACAAAGAACTCTTTCACCCATATCTTTGAGGAAATCAGAAGGTTTGAAAGGATGACTCTGGTGATACGGTATTAGATTTCCACGCAACAACAACCTAAAAAAACAACCACAAAAAAAAACAAGGCACGTATTCTTGTTTAACACTATAGCAAGATTGTGAGTTAAACATTTAAACTGCCAAGCATGAAAAATTAGCTCAAAACTACTCCAAGTCCCTTTTAAACATACCTGAATTACAATCAGTCATCAATCACTACAATCAAATCCATGTATAGAAGTTGACTTTTTTTGTCTTTTGGGTTTTTTTTTTTCGAATAACACAACTAAACAATGCAATCTTACAAAATACAGCATCTGGAAGTGTGCACAGCAAATACAGCACGGTTACAAACTTATGTCGCAACAATATTCTTAAATTCATTATGAGATACTTCTTCATAAACTTATGGTAAAGGGAATATTGGTTGGAAGCCAGGAAATACAAGGGCTATAACTTAGTGAACATCTGAATAGAGTCAATCCAAAATTCAGATTCGGATCTGAACTTTGTATTGGCAAAAGGAATGATATATCAATAAATATTATATTGTTTTACGCCCACCGAGAATATTTCACTCATGGGAGACCGTCACCATGCCGGTGAAGGGCTGCAAAATTATTAGGCCATATGCTCCGGACTCAGGGCCCTTTGAAGCAGGGGAGGGATCTTATATCTGCCACACCTTGGGCTGTGACCAGCGGGCGCCCTCGGTTTGTGCACGGTTCTCATCCGCAATGACCGCCCCATTAGTCGCCTCTTTAGCGAACACGGCAAGGGGATGCTTGGACGCTATTCTTACCCGGATCGTCGACCAAATTATCTGCAAGCACGTGAGAAAAAGTGCGGAAACTGATAATGTATGAATTTTCTTTAAGTCCAAGGGAGTCAACTCGGTAAAAATGAATTGGATCAAAACCCAAAATATGAACATTGATCTGTACACTTGGTTGGCAACAACAATTTTACCAAATACAACTTAAGATCTTGCAAAACAGTGAGACAAACAGTGGCGGCAAAATGATTAAATTATGAAATTTTCTAAGCCAAGGGCGACTAACCTCAGTGACAAATAAATGGATTCCAAACCAGAACTCGAATTTTGCATCTGTAACTTTATATACGGGCAAAGGAATGTTACAAACATATCAATTGAATACTAGCAAAGCAGTAAGAAAAACTAAAAATTCTGTGAGTTAAACTCACAAAGATACCCCCCCGCCACACCAATATATTCTTTATACTCCACTGAGTCCACTGAAACTTGAAACAAAGGAAGATATCCCGGACACCCAAATCCATGTAAACCTATAAATTTTGACCTTGAGATCAAGGTAAATACCAGAGGTCATGAATGGAACACTCCTCCATGGTGATACACTTCACATGCAAAATATAATCCACTATTAGAGAACTCGTCTACCTTTGCACCTTGAGGTTCAAGGTCATGATGTACTGCAATAATCCTCTCATATTGTACACCTATATGCTAAGATATTCGGTCTGGGCACTATTGCAAAGAAGGTATGACCTAGACAAAATAACACATACAACAGATACATGACACCACCGTCTCATAGGGATAGAATGCACCATATGCCAATAACAGGAATGGCCTATCGAGGCAAAAAACAAAGATTACGACCAGACACGAAGGCACATGTAATATAAAAAACTGCATAATTTGACCTTGAGGTCAAAGGTCAATTCAAATATACGCGACCACATCATCTACATAGTGATACACACATGTACAAAATATGGTTGGGGACTATCTCAAAGCAGTTAGGCCTGAAACGAATCACACAGACAGGGCTGCGGCACGGACGGACAGAAAAAACAGAGTAACATGACCACTCATCTCATCACAGGAACGTAATTATGGCCTGTAATTTAATATATTAAGGGTCTATAACTATTATCCACCCCTATTAAAAAACACAAGGAATGACACGGATCACCCTCAAAAGCATCGTTTCAAAATAGTCTTCGAAGCTATGCTTTTATCGTCTACCCACCTCCAAAATGCTTCCATGGTTCAGTAAACCCCACTTTTCTATTGGCTATCTAATCACCTATAAATAATCCTCGGGACGCTGATAACTCGGATAATTCGGTGGGTTTCGAGGATCACTTTTACAATTCAAACCACAGAGTCCCATGAGTAACGTCACTTCCGGGTATACCCCAAGTTAACAGATAACTCAATCACTTGAAACTTCGAATTTCATATTTTAAATATTGATAAATTGTCTATTCTATATGTGTGATATGATTTTATCAAAATATAGGATTCTAACGCGCAAACGGTTTACATTGAATTTTATTCGAATGATGTAAAAGAAGTTATAGGACTACGAAGTGACGCTATCATGACTCTGGTTTGATGTAAAAAGCTGTCTTTCGAAAACCACACCGAACTTATTCCGAGTTGAATCAGCTCTGGTAGTGTATGGATTATTATAAGGGTGGATCTGATGGGGTAAGCATAGCAAAGTGGAATTTTTACTGAACCAGGAAGCCATTTCGAGGGGGGGTACAATTAAAAGGCACGTGATACGTTTGTGGGTGTGTGTGTTCTATTGATTTAACACCCTGACAATTAAAGGAAGGTGTTGCTCCCCCGTCAAATAAGGGATGGTGGGTGTGGTGCAAGGGGGAAACGCCCTAATTATTGACCTAAACGATTAGTGTGTTGGAAGGGGAAGGAAAATTTATCTGCAAACAAGTATTGTTATTTTTACCAAGCGTTACTTCTATCAAGTTTCTTCGTTTGTTAATAAGAATGGTAACCAGCATATCAGTATAAAAACTGATGATAAAGCTCCCCGAATTGCATCTAACCAATGAAATACTTAATAACTGTTGAACAATATTGTTGAATGAAGTTTATTATCCAATTACAAGATATGTATTTTAAGTGACCTTGACCTTCAACAAATGACCTAAGTTTCCTTTTAATAAAGTAATTTGGTTGTTATTTATTCAGAGTGATATTGATTCGGTGGTAGTATGTTCTTTTCAAAACACTGTTGAAAGAATTAAGAGAATTTAGTCGTACCCTGTAGTATGGATTTTCAGGTTGGTTATGTTTCTCACACCAGTGACCATTTTAACCCTTCTCGAGATATAGACCTTTTGAATTTAGCACTTTTAAATCTCTGAGATAACCCAGTATTGCGATTCAATTCAATTCTTGTGGGGTACGTCGTCATAACTTTCGTTCACAACTTTCGTTTTAAGATTTAAGGGCCAACTTTTCTAATAATAAATTATGGGTAACCATACTTTTGGTGACCTTGAGACCCTTTTGAAATGATCTTTCCTTGGTATCCCAAGCAAAGAGTATATGAGTTTCTCTATAGGAGCCCATGGACATCTTGAGATCAGATGATAATGATGAATCTAGAATGATGAAAGTCATTGTTTAGCAAGGGATGTGAAACGTTAAAAATATGTTAAAAAAGCCTATGAGATTGAACATTAATAGGAAATTATTTATAAGATTCTTGTGAGGTGTGAACCTCGACCCATATATTCAAAATGACCAGTTCGAAAAGAGTTTGGATCACAAAGACATCTTGTAACTAGGATCGATCGTGAGTACACAACCTGTTCTGTATTTCATCTTAAAGTTGGATGCAAACGCCCGTTATAGTGAGTACTCATGAGACTGAGTGACACGACGAGATGTATATGGCTTATTATAGTGCTTTCCCCTCACGCATACATAATAACTGATAGGAGAAGCGATCATAACTAAGAAGCCAATGGAGGCCACATCGCTCACTGGACAGGCAACTGCGTCTTCACTAAAAAGGTAGCAGTATGAGTATGCGCAACTTTAAGTCCCCTATTTGTGGCCCACCCAACCCTCAGTAGAAGGGGAGGGGGCCGGGCAGGGACTATCCGTGGAAAAACATAATACTTAGATCTCACCTCCACATATCCGGCGAGAGACTTCAAGATTTGATAATATCCCATGCGTCCTTTGGCCTATTGATGTAAGATATAGCAATGCTTTAAAGTATTTCTCTCGGATTCATTTGGCAATGCATACAACCCTACCTCTCGATTCCCCCCTTCCACTTTAGGCCCCCACATTAACCCCTTGTGGAGGTGTTTCTATGATTTTGGAACAGAAAGTTATATATTCAGAAGAAGCTTTGTCTGGCCACAGATGTTTTTGTTTCAGAAGGGATTTTAAAAGGTTTACAATAATAATATCTATCAATGTAAGAACTTTGATCCTCTAACAGTGGGGTTCATGATTTTTGAACAAACTTGGAAGTTGTCCCACATAGATATCACTCATGCACAAGACTTTCATATGAAATTTTTCAGTTTTTCTGGTGGCCCAGTAGTTCCTTTGAGAATTTAAAAGAAGATTGCACATAGCATAATATTCTATGTGTAAAACTTTGATCCTGATTGAGGCCCATTGTACCTCCGGGGGTACAGATGATTTGCCAACATACACAGTTGTATAATGCGAGTGCTCCAGTGTCTTCTTATCTCTTGGATAAGCTTCCACATATAACTTCTTCACGTGCTCTCCTGTGTCAGCTCTCAGGTGTTCGTTTAAGAGACGAGAGAATTTCAATAATGAAACTGGATTTCGGCGGAACTTCATATATCAATATGTTAAACTTTTGATCACATATTGGGCTTCATCGTAACCCCCGTGGCGTACAATAATTTTTGAACAAACATTGCTAATTTCTTC
>CAJDSM010020758.1:7500-35546 GCA_903981925.1 Ostrea lurida
CGTTTGCCTTGGGGTGTAAGTCTAAGAGAAGAATGAGTCATTTACGTCACTTAAGGTGTGATAGTGCAATTATACGTCATATAAAGTAGATTTGATAAACTTTTTGCTTAAAATTCAGTAGAATATTCAAGTATGTTTCTTAGCAAAATGACGAGAATGGTGACATGTCGGTGCGTCTGTTCAAGCTTTACGGTGTTGATTGCTTACTTCATTTGATCTTTTTAGTATCATTGGCCTAAAATTCATGACCCAGTTGCACAAAAGTTTTTAAGTTAACTTGCAGTTTAACCTTATGTTTATATAGCATTAAATGGAAGTTAACTCAGATTAACTCACTTTTGTGCAACTGTATCTTTATCTTAAAACTTGTAGAATATTCTCTCGCAACATAGTTTCGGATGAATTGCCGTTCGTTAGTTGGTTCCACCATATGTATAGGATTTATACATCACATTTGATAACTTGAATGAGCAGTTTGGTTCGTATTGATTATCAAAGTCCATGGATGTTTTAACTGAAAAAATTTGAGCTACATTTTTTATCCATGCATATTTTGTCAAACTAGCAAAAAGAGTACTTTGATTAAATGTCCTTTTTTACACGCCCGCATAAAAAGAGGGCGTATTATGCTATACCGCTGTCCCCGGCCGCTGTCGTCCGTCTGTCCCTTTCACTTCTTCCCAAACTCTCCTAAACCCTTGGGGATTTTGATGAAACTAGGTACAATGAAAGATCACATGTGGAGATTGCATATTGCAAGGGGAGTGCTGTCCGATGTTTTTTTTAAAGGAGTTAGGGCCCTTGGAACTTATGATTCTATGCAAAATACATTGTCTTCGGCAACTTCTCCTAAACCCTTGGGAGGATTTTGATGAAACTTGGTACAAAGAATGATCACAATGTGGAGATGTGCATATTTCAAGGAATGCTGTCCGATGGTTTTTTTTAAAGGAGTTAGGGTGCCTGGGTCAATAATATATGCGGGCGTATTGTGTACCGGCTTGGCGGTGCCCTATTTTTCTGCTTAGGTTATTAGTGAAAAGTTAAGGTCATTCAAAATGATTTAAATTAAACTATATATGTTATAGAAACGGTATAATCCACCTACTTTGCACACATTTCTTATTACCTATTGGTGGCAAGGTTACATCAAAGGCACTAAAATGAAATTTTGAAATTCTTTGCACGCAAGGTCTTCAGCTTATTTAAAACAATTTTCGGGAGCGAAACTTTGCTAAGAGTTCTGGGCCCTTATCGGTTTTCAGGGTCACTGGAGGAGATAGTGTTAATTTCCTTATAAACTTGTTTATATGTGTAATTTATTTCAAATGCACTTGATACATCATTGTTCAAGGTTAAATGTAAATGGTTAGCACAATGGAACCTGTGTTTGGTTTCTTATACTGTGCTCTGCTGTGAGTAGTGCACCTTATTCACAGTTGCGCTGAACTTTCGCGAATAAATCCAGAAGCGTTTTTGTATGTACAACATTTATCATGTAAAGTAATTTTTCCATACTGCAAAATATCTGGAGTTATATTTTCATTACTGAAATGATAAAATTGAAGAAATTTAAATCACGGATAGATGTTGCACACTCTAATTAAAGGATGTATATGACAAGCATTTGCTTGTTGTTTACTGGGAATTGTCCCAGTTTGTATGAATTGCGGTCTTTCCTTAGATTGAATGGGAAATTAGACATAACTTCTCCATGTGAGAATCTCGTCTTTATTTTTGAAAACAGTTGCCCGTTGTCATAAGAGGTGACTAAATGGGGCAGTCCTTTGGATGAGATCGCAAAAACCGAGGCCCCGTGTCACAGCAGGTGCGGCACGATAAAGACCCCTCCCCCTGCTTAAAGGCCCTAAGTGCCGAGCATAGGCCTACATTTTGCAGCCCTTCACCGGCAATGGTGACGTCTTCATATGAGTGAAAAATTCTCGAGAGAGACGTAAAACAATATACAATCAATCAAACCTTCTCTTTATGTGCTTTGGTTAGCACTGCGACCTACGAACCACGTGAAATTCTCAGTCTGTCTACGGGAAATTGTTAATGCGCGCGCAACAAACGTCTAAATGACCGCCAAAAATTACAAGTATCCGGTGTTAATGGACTTTAGTCGATTGTTTTATGGGTTGATATTCAGCCAACGTTTATTTTATCCGCACGATAAGAACAATATTTTTTTCAGTAACGATAAACACTCAGTGCTTTCTACATTTATTAAGTAATGATATCATTTCCTTCTCTCTTAAGCACTAATCGTTCTTGCAAGAAGGGAAATGTAACGCAAGTGTGGTCCGATAGTCATATGCTAAAACTACGTGAAGAAATATCTTCAACATATCTGTTTTAACAGAATACATTTATATCCATATGCTAAATCTACGGGGAGGAATTTATTTATCATATCTATTCTCATTTATTCACAGTTTATATATGATTTCCTCAACATGTTAAATTTATTTTTAACAAAGCACATTCATTTATACTTATATTCTTTTTCAACAAAACACACTTATTCATTGATTAAATCTTTAACTTATAAAGTCCAATAACATTTTACTTAACGAATCATAAGTGGGAGTCATCGCCCCTACTACTTTCAAATTAATGGAAATAATTCAATCTTTCACTTTGACCGACATATTTGACTTGATAATGTTGACTTCCTACCCATCCTCCATTTGTTCGTGGGATACTTGATATTCATTGCGGGGTACCTGCAGTCGCGCGTAGTCAGACAGGAAAACCTTTAGCTCAGCATCAAACTAGAATTGTACACACGGGTAGGCAGTGATTATCACCTTAGAAATCACAAAGTCCGTCAGAATTTTATAGGCTACAGTTATTCGTCCAGGACCCAGTTGCACGAAAGTTAGTTAAGTTTAACTGATAGTTAACTCCTAGTTAATGCTATATAAATGTATGAGTTAATTGAAAGTTAATTGTTAGTTAAAGTTAACTAACCTTCGTGCAACTGGGTCCAGGTAGATATTTTCTGTACATGTGATTGATTTTGAAATTTGTTGTAGTTTACGTTCCTCGGTATGCTGAGGATTTTTGTGTCGACGTAACATAAGTGTCACTAAGTCTAATTAATGTGATTAAATTTTCCGTCTTTCAAGTTTTATTGATGAATCGTATTAACAAATTTAGCTTCCCCATCCCTCCCCCTTTTTTCCATCTGAAACCCATAAATCTTAATGAGATCCCTGATTGTCCCCCTTTTTTATCCATAAAAACTCTAGGGAATGAAATATGGAATTTAAAAAGCATTGTGTCATGACATTTATTTTGACATAATTCGTTATAGTATACATATTTTTCCATTATAATTGTCAAAAAGCCATGATATTTGAAGTATTTTGGTTTTGTTCATTACTAGCCAAATTGACATTTTTGTACTAACTTTTCGTGTAGGTTTTTTAAAGCATTGTGATAAAAATATTATCAGGCCAGTAGAATTTATTGCCGATCATAAAATTATTAAAGCGATTCATATTCCCTGAAATCGTCGCCCACGAGGATTTATTTTACTAGATCAAAGATACATCGGTTTACGGAAAATCACCATGATTTCAATTGTTGATACAACTTTGAATACCCCCGTCTCCGGTTGTTTTTTGTGTTTTTTGTTTGTTTGTTTGTTGTTTTTTTTTGTTTTTTTGTTTGTTTGCGTGCGTCTCCGGTTTTTTTTTTTGTTTTTGTTTTTTTTGTTTGTTTGGTTTTTTGGGGTTGTTTTTGGTTTGTTTTGGGGTTTTTTTTTAACTAAAAACTTGCTTATTGTTTTTCGCAAGACTTACATTCTGCTGTATGTTTCAATGACAAGTAAAACTTTTACAAAAACCTTTTCTTACTATATTAAATTGCTTATAATTAATCGTTATTTTTGGAGTACTTTTATCGATCGATTTTTCAAGATGCCGTCAAATTCCCAGAAAGTCTTCAAATTTTGAATTATTGTGATCGTTTGCTTATTAAATAATAAAAAGGTACATCAAAGCGTTCATATGATGCAGCTTAGATGACGGATTTTGATTGATAGTTACCGAATTCTGTTATATTACATGTGTAACTGAATATTTTACGAAATGATGAATTAAGACAATAATAACACAAAATGTCATACAAGAGCAGGTGCCATTGTCATATTATCACTTTATTTCATTCACAGACACCAAATTATGTTTCCGGGTTGATGTTTTTGTTTTCGTTCTCATGCAAATTTCTCTGACTAAAATCTTTACTCTATATGTCTATTAAGGTTTTTTGACACACACAGTGTATTACATTTTTCATTTGTCTTCAATATTTTGCTAGAGGTGATGAAATAAGATAAATGGTGAGGCGATGGTCAAAGCCAAGTGTCCGTGAAATAGCTCTTACTCTTACAATTGGGATTCATAAAGAAAAATATATGTTAGAAATACCTTACTATATTTAGTCTCCTGCATGAACTCCCAACTGCAAATGTCAAGTAAAAAAAAGTTCCTTGTGCGCCACCCCCATGCACCCCCACCCCCGACAACAGAAACTGTATAGCACAGTACTTATCCACATGGAATATTCATTTTTACAGCGATATTAACCTTTAATAATAAAAGCCAATGGCCTCGTTTATGATGAAAATAAAACAAAACCCCTTTCATCATTCAGTCTCCAGCTCTCTCTGTATATGTATATTATTTTGTACCCTTCTTTCTACAATCCTAACCGTCCGTCTTACCCTGACGATAAAACAGAGTACTGTGATTACTGTAAACATGACGTGTAATAGAATTTAATTGAAAATGTACACTACTGATTTTAACCTTTAGAGAACATCTGTTTCGATTTTATCTCTATTTCTCTTTGTGTAATCAAACGTGACCGGTGTGTTGTGTCGTTCTCTGAAATTCAGATGCGTGTTCCTAACACCTGGAGCACTGAAAACTTTTTTCAACATGTGTGGAAAATTTCAAGAATGACCATTTGGCTTTTTCGTTGGACATTGCCTGACTTTAGTATTTTGGATTGTCGAGGATAGCAATCATGATGGTAAACTTTTAAACTTCATAGTTTAAAGAGATTTAAATTTGTGTTTACATGCGCTTTTTTTTTTCTGCATACATTTATTTAACTCGCAAAAATTTCCGACAGTGTGTGGAATGCTCCTCCATTCTGAAAAACGTCAATGGCTCTGTTGTAGAGGAAAAAATCCGAACCTCAAAATTCCCGGGCGCTACGTCTAAGCTAATTTTAGAACGTTAAAAAGAAACAATTACATTTTATTGCACAGAGGGACTTCACTTTCATGTCTGTATCTTGTTAGCTAGTTATTTGTAAAATTTCAGTTTTAATATACTCTTTTGTCTTTGACACAGTTTTTATGAAAGCGTACGTAGATACATAAATATAGCAAGGATAAGAATTCAAAACATTTATTTCTGAGTTTTTCAAATACTTCCAGTTTCTGAAGCAGTAATTTCATAAAAGCCTCTTCAATTAAAAAAAAAAAGTTGCTACTTATAATTTGTTATCAAACTATTCGGAATAATATTTACACAGGAATATATATTTAACAGACTTTTCCAACAGATTGTACTGTTTAAGTAAGTTAGTAAACGTTTTGTGGGCTGGAAGTATATCTTGTATGTAACTGAAATAATTAATGGTAATTAATTCTTTCACAATACCCACTTTAAATTACTACCGTACACCCCTTTTAACGCCACGCGCGTACTATGCAAACAGTAGACCTGAAAAGCCTCCACAGCAAGTGCTCTGATTGGATAACGCGCTAAATTGATTGTTTATGTAAACCAATTGATCACATTATTTTGGATGGTACAATACGAGTAAACTATTAATTAATGAAATGTAGCATTTGTGCGTGTCGTTTAGTTTAGTATTCTTCGTCGTATCTAGCTTGCCGCAACATCTGTTTTGTTGGAATGACATATCATTTAATGGGATGTCCTCAAATTATCGCAAGGTCTGTTTTTTTAAAGTACAAATAAATTTCATAAATAATTGCTGATATATACTCTAAAGCGCATTTTACTAGACATGCCTACTTCATTATATTTCTGTGGGGTTTTTTTCTTCTTCATTATTGTTGTTTTTATTATTACTATGTGTGTGTTTTAATATATAAATAACAAACTATCAAAATTCTGTGTATTCTTTAATTTATTATCATTATTTTTTTTTTACACTGAATGTCTTTAATGTTTAATGTGCTCATTTGTTGATTTTCGTGTAATATTTCATAAAAGTTACCTATCGGTTAAAAGTAAATTCCCTTTTCCTCAAAGTATTGCACTGACCAGTATTTGTGGTTAAAGCGCGTAGAAGAAATAGCAGTAAATAAAAATGTACGATACTCGATAATTGACAGACGTTTTAAACGCGTGCGCAGTCCGCCCCCTCATTATTATTCATGCTTTATATATATATGAGAACACACACTACAATCTTAGACATATTATAGAAATTGACATTAAGGGATTATACGTGCAACGAGTTTTTCATTAATAAGTAAACGATTATCTCTTTTGACCGGAACATATAATGAAGTTTTCAAGACCAAGTATTTAAAGTGTTGTTATTTTCACCAGAAAGTTTAAAGGAATCGGAGTGCAGTTAGACGAGGACAGCGATACTATATAAGCTGGAACTTATTAATACACACGTACTCTCGTCTCAGTATAAACCACCTGTTCCACCATAAACATGATTTATTAATACGGTTATTTAAACCTTATCCGGTTGAGAATGTGTGTGCAATCAGAGCTATTTTCGTTGAGGAGCAAATTTAGAATCGGGATTTACTGACTGAACAAGCGGTTGGGAAAACAATCTCTTGCACACAAGGATCATTTACTTTCAGTCTATTTGGAATTTATAGAAGAATGTGCTATGACATTAAATAGGGGAATTAACAAACTAATGGAAGACCGTGCAGGAACCAAGCTCTATATTCGTGTAAGTAGCGGTATTGGAAAACACCCCAGGGGTACGGGCGCTCGCACAAATATTTTGCTGTCAAATAGCATGTTTACCTATGATAAACATCAATTACCATATTATAACCTTGTCAAACGTACTAATTAAAATTATATCTGTTTGGGGTCCTCAGGGCCAATGATACGCCATTGATAGATCACGACAAAAGATCTCCATCAACATTCCGTGAAATAACTAAATGCCCTTGTGCTTTGCCATGTTCGTGTTATGAAATGGTGTACAGAACCTCGTTATGCTCATTGCTAATAGGTTTCTGCTTGGGATCTGTATATCAAAGCTTGAAAATTATTATGTTTAAAATGAAATATTCTATTCAGAAAAGGCACACAATTTACGAAAAATGGCGCTAGGAATTATTTCAATCTGTAAATTCAAATATAAAACACCTGTTGGGTTTACAAAAGCTTTAAACAGTGTTAAATCAACATTCGATTTTTCAATAACACAATGCTGCTAAGAAAATCTTTCGTTGACTTTTGGGACCTCGATCAGGCGTTTTATTGACACAAGATGGTTTAAATAACTGTTTTCAATTCAAACACAATTTAAACATTATCCATCGCGGAAAAAACACGACTTTATAAGATCAATTTTTTAAATTAAAATTGCACACAAGTTTTAACTTGGAGAAGTCGAGTAAAGGAGTAATTTGTACTTAAAAGCAGACAGTCTGCCAAAAATCAAACAAATTGCGCCAGATTCTGGTACAGTGTGGTGTGAAAGTTGCACCTTATATTTTTAAAAGGGAAAATAGAGTTCATTCTAGAGTGTTGACAATGTTAAAATATGGCCTTGATTGAGGGGATTTCATGAAGTCGAACATCCGAAGAAAAAAAAAAGACTATGATGCAGAACTTATCAATCATGCTTCATAGATGACAGCCATCTGTCTTCTGAAATCATCTTTATAATGTAAGGAGAATAAACCCCTGGTGTAACGCAGAATGATATTAATGAATTAAAAAAAACTGCCTACAGCAAATCGCCTGTCATTTTGTGGAAGAAGAAAACGGTCGCGGGTCTTTGGGTATTATCTAACGTCCTATCCCCACAAAAGCACTGATTCCAGCATAGCACCGTTGGTTGGCATTCACTATTGTATCAGTGAAAGCGGTTAGATAAAGGCAGGGTTGTGTTTAATCCACTAAGCTACATAAAGACCAAAAGTCCCTCCGATACTATCTAATAGCAAAAACTCATTTAAGTGACATCAACTGTTTTTTCGCATTAATGAAGAAACCACGAGACGGACTTGTACCTAATGTGTTCTAGCGCCCCTAACGTGCAGACTGCCACCTACAAGCCGACGTTTTGTATACTTTTGGTTTTAACAAAAACTGAGGAATTTTATAGATTGTTAGAATAAAGAAACAAATCTCTGAAATCAAATATTCGCGAGCATTCCTAGAGTAGCAGTTTATTGATGAGAGGCTTTGAACGTCGCGTGACGAGTGTTGGAGCGGTAACCCCTGAGAATCGACCCCGAGTACAAACCAGTCTCAGATTTCCGTCACTTTATCTTCTAACCACCCTCAGATACCGGCTTCCTCGCTGTTCCGTACCTAAGCATTCACAATATCTTTGTGTGTACATGCATTCTTTGTCAGTGTTTAACATAATGATCTTTCCACACATTGAACAATCCCCCTATGTTGCCCTGGAATTTACTTAGGGTAATTGTACATTAGGAATACAACTCTGGATGGATTCTCGCAAGCAGTGAAAATACTTTCTTAATAATGAGGATGTACCCTGCCTCCTTTTGAGTTCTGCTTGATAAAGCAAAGGCTATACACTAAGATTAGTTGATCTTTCTTTTATCACATCGCCAACAAAGATTGCTTGGAGAGAGCGCTTTATAACTCTTTCCTACGCCCCGCCTAATTTAAACAACACACAGGTTTGTTTGATCACCATGGTTTGCAACTTGTCCTCGTTTACCAACATGGATCCTAGCAAGCATTTTTACATTGGTTTTCATCTCCTTATCTTATTTTCTTCATAGGCATATCACGAATATTTTTTAGCTTTGCTACCGACCTTCCAAAATATATGAGGTTTTATAAGGAAGATTTTTTTTTATAATTAGCAACATAAAAACCCAAGAATAAATAAAGTGGAATCAGGAATGTGTTGGATGCTACCAATTAATTAAAAATTACGTCAGACTCATCTCAAATTTAAATAGAAGCGAAAGTTCTACAAAGCACTCCCCATCTTGATAAACTGCCGATTACAGGGTAAAACTTGATACTTATAGGCGTTTGTAGTGATTGTTTTGTTAATCCGATATCTCTAGCGCGTCATAAAACAAATTCTGCAGCTAATTCAGACCAGATTATTGACCGTGGCTAAATTGTCCACCCACCAACACTGGCTGATTCACCGATGTTTTATAAATATAAACCAAACCATCACATAACTCAAATTCAGATAGGATCTCGGTATTGAAACAAGACAAGAGTAACAATAGGATAGCCATTCATCGATAAAAAAGTAAATAAGTAAATAAAGGCATAGTGACGCAAAACATTGTTTATTAAAAGTGCCTTTGTGCAGGTTTTTAAAAATTTTGTTTAATCAATGTATATATTTTAGAAAGTAAAAGTAGGACCACGCTGGGTAAGAAGATTACGGAATAGACATCTGTCTGATTTGCAGACGTTTTCAATATGTTTTTCCTTTTGTTTTACAGGCATTTTCACAATGAGTTTCTGTCGATTTGGTTTTCTACTGTTGCTAGCGTGCACCGGGCTGGCTGGATCGTCATCGCCTTCTCTTCTAGAATCGGCTTTTCCTTCTCACTACGACGAAAATCGAAGAAGAGAAATAATACAGGCTTTTGAGAAAACCTTCTTGCATCTGTTTGGATTGAAGGAACGACCAAAGCCAAAGAAAGACACTTTTATTCCACAATATTTGTTAGAGTTATATGAAAAACATAGCGAGGACCCAGATTCTCTTGGAGATAGCGTCAATGTCAAAAGACGAGGCGCGGGTTCCGCCAACACTGTTAGAAGTTTTCTTCATAAAGGTAAAAATAAAAGAATTTTACTTTCTTTTTTCTAAGCTCTCACAGAACGGTTGCTTAACTTTCATTAAAACGACATTTGATTAAATAAACTTTACTATATCATCCAAGACATTCCATGCATGATGAAAATGAAAGAAAGTTCTGCTTATAGATTATACCAATATGACACCAACGTTAGTTTTATAATTTGAAATGTGACACAGAACTATTTTTCCAACCCGAAAAGGCTATAAATACATCAATTATAATTTAATAAATATATTTAACCTGATTTACATACTTCTGTGTAAAATTTAGGAGAATGAAATAAATTATGAATAATAGGCATGGAATCAACAGAAAGCCATATTATTTTGAAGTTATTAAAAACATACAGACGAACACCACTAGCCTGGAAAGATATATTTTTATTTGAAACCACAAATGCATGTAAACTTATAATGTGACACCAGACTTAGTGCATACCTATTTACCTTTATCAACTGTTGTATAAACGAAATCTGAATACGAAGATTTTGATCAATTGTTCTCTCTTATTACAGAATTGACCACTGACGTCATTAGTATGGCAGGATGCGGGGAGCACAACTGTGCCCATTTCTACTTCAACGTATCATCCATTCCTATGGAGGAATCATTAACTGGTGCTGAGCTAAGACTCTTTATTGATCAAAATAACGACACAAAAAATCCAGTCGGAAACAGGAAACAGTTTAGACATAAAATAGAAATTCACGAGGTTCTTCAACCGGAAACCCAACATTCTGAAGCCATAACTAGGCTGCTGGATGTGCGTCACGTGGGAGGAAGAAATGCATCTTGGGAATCTTTTGACATTCACCCAGCAGTATTAAAATGGAAAAAGAATCCTCATTTAAACCATGGATTAAAAGTTCGTGTATTACAATTTAAAAACAAACCGTCCACAGACTCCATTAAACATGTACGTTTACGACGTGACGTAGATAGTGTGGAGGAAGAGAGGCACACGAGACCTCTGTTGGTGACTTTCACGGACGATAACCGTGGGTCAAGGACTAAAAGATCCACCAGTGATAAAACAAAAAAAGGTAGAAAAAATAGGAAAAATAGAAAAAATAAAAAGCGAAGGAGAAATAGAAAGAAAAACAATAGAAAGAATAAAACAAAGAGGAAAAAGTATAACGACCAGTGTCGCAGGAAGGAGTTAAATGTAGATTTTAAAGCCGTTGGGTGGAACGATTGGATATTCGCGCCACCCGGCTATAATGCGTATTACTGTGATGGTTCATGTCACTGGCCTTATGATGACCATATGAATGTG
This sequence comes from Ostrea lurida, assembly GCA_903981925.1. Classification (NCBI taxonomy): domain Eukaryota; kingdom Metazoa; phylum Mollusca; class Bivalvia; order Ostreida; family Ostreidae; genus Ostrea; species Ostrea lurida. The sequence continues at coordinate 18,855 of CAJDSM010020758.1, forward strand.
ACAAACCATGCGATAGTCCAAGACTTAGTGAACTCTATAGACCCTAGGGCGGCCCCGAAGCCCTGTTGTGTACCCACAGAACTCAGTTCGCTTTCCTTATTATATACTGACGAACATGGCATAGTTGTGCTGAAGGTCTATCAAGACATGGTTGTAGAAGGATGCGGGTGCCGGTAGCCATGATAACTCTTTAAATTGTTATTGTTATTTGTTGTGATATTATTTATTTGCGAAAATGGATGAAAAAGTGTGTGTGTTCCGAAATATGGCTGTTCGGAAGTTAGCTTCATATTTGCTCATTTCCAATCTCCCATTCATTGACAATCATATCATTATTTTCATTTTGCATAAATTGCATTATAAAATTAAAAACTTATTGTTATAATTTCAAATTATTTATGTTCTCTTTTGTATTAATGTAAATCATGGTTCAAGTACAAAATGATGAAACAACCATTTCTTCTTTCTGTTTTTCTTTAACGGTATTTAAAGGACACTCAGCCATGAAGAGACAATTTGATAAAAAGTGAGCAAAAAATATAGTCTGCATAAGGTTACGTGAAAATTTTTAAGTATTCCCTCTTATCAAGAAATGTTATGATCCTCCCTTAAAACTGGTTCATTTAGTTAACTTTTAATTTAACGCTTATGTTGGGAGACTAGCAGACGGACTAAAGGTTACAAATTGTTTTTCTTCTGGCATGCAAATGAGAACATGTAATTAGACGACCATAGGAGAGCTGTAAACTGGTTTTTCACGTCAGATCTCTTATTAATTTTGTAAAGCAGACATTCCTTCAGCCTATCATGTTTCAAATCAATGTATGATTATCACTAAAGTTATAATCGTTTAGGTGAAAATTAAAGATGTTCTTTAAATGTCAAACCATAGAAAAAGTAGCATCTATGCAATGTGTGTGTACATACTTATTAGTACATGTATACACACACACACACACACACTCACACACACAAATGAACATGAATCCCAATCTTGGGCAGGGATGTAAAGGATTTTGCGACAGGTTTTTATATACTTGTTACTAAATTGATATCTCCATTGAGGAAAATCAGGACAGAACAAATAAAAAGGATCTTGGGTCTTTCGTTTGTTTAGAGTGGTCATAAATCTTAGACTAGAGCAGATAGGGATAGGATGTCCCTTACGTAGTCTGAAGCTGTTTGCATTTATTTGACAAAAAATGTAACACGGCCCTTCTAATACGTTCAATATTAGTTTTTGAATTCGGAGTGCAATAAAAATGTCAGTAAATGAAGTCGTAATGACTACCAGACAAATACAGAGAGTCCATACAAGTTCAATGTCGATTCATTTCCTTCTGATGAACAGCTGGGAAAGTAAATCACGTTTTAATATTCATCAGTGAGAATTGACAAAAACGCCATTTGTATAGTAAAAGGATTTAGGACGTTAAATCTCATTTTTCGGAGATCTAACATGCCATAAATTTGTTCATGAAGACATTTTTCCCTTTGACAACATAAGCAGAACATGGGCAAGTCGGACGGTAGCCTCAGTGGGGATGACTTTAAAGTTTTCGTCTTTTGCAGGTGTTGTCTTCTCTACCTGAGCGACTTGCCCTGTGGCCATTATAGCTGTCGATCGTCACATGGGGGGCACATTAGAGGGCACAGAACATTCCTCCACTATCAAATATTTTATGACTACCTGTAAATTTATTAGTACTCGTGTTTCTTAAGATATATAAATCATACTTTTCTTCCCAATCGAGTGGCGCTGTTACAGAAGGTTGATCCTTTCGTTGAACTCCTGAGCGGGTCCTCGTTATGCATAAAGAATATGCGATGTGGAAAGTTGTTATTAAGGAATATGAAAAAAAATCGTTCCAACTGGTCAAACATAATCCCAACCTACAGCGGAGAAGAGAGGGGCGACCTTCCATTTGTTAGATGTTTGGCTGTTGGTACATTTAAAATGAGGTGTCCCTCACTTATCTTTAGATCGCCAACTTGGCGCGGTTATTGAACACTTCAAAAATTTGGAATATTTGAAAGTATGTCACTGGAAAAGTTGAGATGGTAATTTATACCTGGAGAGAAATGGTTAGCGCTGCTGAATGCTGAAGTGTGGCCTGAAGTACCGTCATTTGTGACGATTAGAAGAACTACAGAGCCTTTTTAAAAACCATTAAAATGACAAGTTGAAGAATAAAAAGGAAAAAGGGCGGTACTGAGGCTCAAGAACTTTCTGAGAGCCATGGAGTAGATTATAGCTAATTGAAGACTTTCTAAGGCGAATTAAATATCTAGTGCATGATACAAAACAACAGAGACAAGCACATAAATATGTTTACAACAGTAATGAGCAAAACCGGAAGGTAAAAATACACGCAAGCGACTGTATGTTTTATAAACCGTGGTCAAATGCTACTTGACTGAAAAGTAGTTAATCAAAGTCTCGTTGAAGCGAGACTAGCATCTCTAATGCGCTTTAATCCCACAAAACATCAAAGTTTCATTCATACATGAGTTTGGACCTCAATTCATGCACATTCCGATTAGATCAAAGTCCAACTGCGAACGAGTTAATTTTTAAATTATGTCTTTTAATCCGTATCATCAAAAGCGTTGAATTGCAAACAACAATTTGCAAATATGTTTTCTTGTTGGTTTAATGGACTCTAAGTCTTTTTGTAGTGATAAATGATTTTGATAATATCAGGCATATTTATATTTAAAAGCTTTCTGAAGCACAAAGAAATCCCAACCAACTCCTCGTGAATTTTGGATGTTTAATTCCCAGCCCCCTCTTATACCCGACATGCCTATTTGACTCCAGTATGCGAATAGCCACAGAAATAAAACCAGGCTTTATAATTTGACAATAAACCTTAAATTGCTTCTATTATATTTATCCCCGTCTTTTCACAAGTGTTCAATGGCGAAAAACCGTATATGCACAACGGAGTATCATTTCAAAAATATGTTTAAATCTTAAAGCATTTTATTTTATCAAGCAAAACTAACTAGATAGACCGCAGATAATCTTATACACACTTGTTACAAAATGATCATCGCACACACAAATTTACTTGAACAATGGACGTTTTTAAAACTTAATAGTAGTGGTTGTCCAGGTCAAATTCCTTGTTTTAAAATAAGTAAAATGAAACATGCACCATTTTTTGTGAAATCTTTATCTAGAATTTTGATCATTTGTACTAAAAGGCAAAATGCTAGATTCGTGACTTTTCAGAAAGGGATTTGAAAAAGTTTTCATCAGAGATATATCTGGTGGTGTATATCAATACGGATAACGACATGTGAATACCCGGTAGTTAGCTTTCCAATAGCTTCCGTCTCTCTAGTCGTATAATATGAATGGGAATATTCAATATTCTAAAATTTGGGGTGTTTTCTGTACATGTACTTCTTGCCCAAGCAGTTCAGAATTAAAAAAAAAAACTTTCCTTAAAAATGAAATCATAGCTTATTTATTTTATGATTTCATGAGGATTGAAACATGACTATTTCTTGGGATGGGCTGGCAATAGCCAGTGAATCACACGACAGAAATGGATAAGATAGGATCAGGTATGTTTTAAGTTCATCATGATTTTGGATAATCTGCCATAGAATAGATTTAGGATATTTTATTTGGTTTCGTGGTTCATATAATCGATATTCGGAATAAAGCAACTAATTAACATAATGCTGTATAAAATTGGAGTAATCTTCAGATATGAATTGTTAATAGAAGATATGTGACATTATGAAATAGGGTATTGTTTTCTACACAAGGTGAAAGTCGCACGTGTATTACCTGTACATGTAATGAGGTGGTTCTGTTGTACTTTTCAGCCAGGGATCGTTCGTCAGTCACTCCTAGCTGCAGCTGAAAATTACATCAAAATTCCTAGAGGCAACAATTTAAATAAAAGATTCACTCCTTTGTCGATTTCCTACAGAAATTAATGAATATGGTACTTTTAGATATATATTTAGAGCAATTAAAGTGGTAAATACATGTACACAGAAACTCGAAATTCTTGTCACATGTTTTACATTTAAAATTGTTACTTCAAATAGGTACGCGCGTATTATCTTCGATGCATCTCATGAAGAGAGAAAAAAAAAATTCCGGCTGATTTTATCTCGAATGATTCGTTTGCTTTTGGAAATACCTCATATTTCCTTATCTTAAATAGTCGTTTGTGGTCTTTTCTTCAATGAAGCTATCTTTTGTATGTTCAACAAGGAAATAATTCTGCAAATATAAGAAGTGCCTCGTACCTTTACACCAAAAATATTGTTGTTATTTGTCGTATGTCTAAAACAATAACACTTTAAAGTGCTAATACTAAATACTTCTGAGTCACGTCATGTACTTTAGTATTAATTGTCGGGGGTTTAAAAGATAACTATGTCCCTCTTTCTGAACATCACACACGTTTTACGACCGCATTTTTGATTGACACATGTTCCTAATCTCTTTTGATAACAACTTTATAATCTTTGGTCGATTAATACTTGTAATCTCTTAAGTCGATAATGAATTTCTGTGTATCCCTAATCTTTGGACGATTATCCAGAGATGGTCATCTGATTGTGTTTGTGATGTTGTGCTGATAGGAAAGGACCATCGCTTATCTTTTTTCTTGCACCCCAAAGTGAAGAGTCAGAGTGACGAGGCAGCCGCTTACAAGCGCTTGGAATGCAGGACCAAAGGATGGAATTGTGCTACTTCGCGAGGTTCGCCGAATCTCGAGGAACAATGTCGGGCGATGGAAAATTCAATTACGGCCCAAGAATACCTTGTTTGTCATTTAACTCCTTTCATCGCCACCTGTGGAAAACATCTTTGTGCCTCGTTCTTTGGATATTGAAATATGACCTGAATATTATAAATGTTTGTCAAAATTTTGATCAACTCTAACAATTGCTGCATTGAAATGTACGTTGTCGAATTGTGTAACTCCTGGTGATGTAGTTCTCGGTTTTCGTCTTTTGTTTGAAGCTTTTCGGACGATTTCCCTTGTATACAGTCCTGCTTACAATTCAGCTAATCACTATATCGCTATTTAAGATACAATCTACATTTCTTGTAAGATTTGGATTAGATATGACATGTGTCTTGTTTTAATGAAATATAGAAGCTGATGCTTTGCCTTGATGAATATGTCACTTCGTGTTTTATGTTCAAGCAAATGGTGGAAAAATTGACAAGGCCATATACTGACCATCTGTAAAATTTTATTACTCTAATACCATTCACTGGAGAATAAAATGTATTCCATTCCGGGTTGTTTTTTTTATTTAACTTGTCATACGGTAAAAGCTAAATTCCTTGTATATTTCCTGAAGAATTTTATATTTCCGTTCGACAATAAAACAACAATGAATTGCAAATTAATCAAATATTAAATCACCATAAAACTTCAGGAACGACATGTTAAAGAGTAGATAAAATAACCACTAAACGATAAAATGCTTACGTAAAGGGCATCAACGCAGTAGTGAGAACCGTAAAATACTATAACGCCTGGAATGGCTCAAACGGCATGAAATTGAATTCCACTCCTCACATCATGGCCTTGTGTATTAAACGCACGTTTGTTTCTTATGTACTTCCAACTTTTCCGTTATATGATTTCAAATTGGTTCTTCCATTTACATTATACATTGACCAATCTTGTGATTCCCGGGATTCTGGTGCTGAGGTTTATATATAGACCGTAAGCGAGATAAGGACATTCAATTCGGTGTCGTACAGATATACAGTAAAGAATTAAATGCACAATGCGTGTGTATTTCAGCAACTTCTTCTTACAGAATTTCCAAATCAACCTCAAAATTTAGACCTTGTGATAATGTCCACGTATGAACGGTACAACCAACGATTTGAGACTGTAGACACTCGTCACAGGAGGCAGTATGGCAAATATGTATTATACATAAAGATTTGTGCGCTAAATAAAACATACAGATGATAGCATGTGGCAGGTTAAATGCTCCTTATTTGGATGTGTTTATTTACAGGTATAATAATGTTTTTATTTGAGCATACCGACTAACTATTTACATTTTAATGAAACATGATTTAAGACACATAATTGGCTATATAAAACATTAAAAATACATTTGATGTCTCTTACTTTTTTTTTGTCTATTCCCTAACAACCACTTCGCAGAGCACTAGCCTAGCATAATGATGGTAACGTTTTATTGATGCAGTGCATTAGTACATGTATACAACAATGTGAAATATTGCAGCAAAGGAAAATGTACTATCATTTAATTTTACATGTTACATGCTTTTTCAGTGGTTTAAAAATTAGTGGTATATCGTATCCATCGAAAAAAAAATCCGGAACTACTTTCTATTGGAATATCAAGGATTTCTCTAGATGTTTCGTATCTATAGACTGGAAATCCTGGGGGGAAATTTAACAGTTTTATCGACATATAAGAATTTATTCAACGAAAACAAATTAAATAAACAATTTATTAATAAAAATGGCTATTTGAAGACACACTGCCTCCGGCTCAAAGCGACTGCAATATATTCAACTCTTAAGTTATGATGGTTTCGAGCTCCGGCATAATATGTTTATGACCCGAAGGTTTTCTTCCTATATTTCGGTATACACAGACGTGCCGCTGGAATGGGTCGCTTTTTTATATCGATGGGATGCAATTTTCATCAATCTGTTATATCAATAGGTTGACAATTTGACATGCCATTGCATCAATGGGTGGTAAATTTATCCGCTGGAATTCAGCCTCTAATGAAATTTGCAACCATGAAATATTAAAGCATTTCCCCCCACGATATAACTACAACCCGGGTATTACAATAACAATATGCACTTGTAAACTTGCATGAGCAGCAACTATTATGAACAGGTCATATTTTTGGTATGAAATATGTGATTGGGTTAGAATTTTCAACAGAAATATATGAATGGGTATGGTTTCATTGTTCAAATATATTTATGAGTTGTTTTGAAAATCACGACTCCGACTTTCTGAATTTGAAACAGAAATCCAGATGTTATCAGCGAGTCTTCCTTTTTTTTTTTTTTTTATATATATATACATCTATATAGATTTATTGAAATTGAAGAATTGTCAAAATGCAGCGTAAAATATGCCTGTAGATTTAGTGTAGCTATAGTGCTAGTTTTATTTATGCTGTATATATTTTTTGTATTTTTTGCCATCTGAAGGATGTTAGTTCCTGAGCTTTTGAGCATGATTATGTATGTATTCTGTGTAATTATTGATTTGCGTTGTTTATTTTTTGTTGACAACTACAGACAGATCAAGTTTGAATGATTAGATCTTGAGTAAAATTTAAGTGCAATAAGGTCATGTTTAAAACACTGTAGCTCAATAACAAGCATGGCCAGTCCAGTTTTTCTTGTTAATTTTCCAATTCTCCTTCAATGCAGAAATCAAAAATACACTTCCCCAAAAATTGACATTAATTAGTCCAAACCTCAGGTGTGAACCTTTTTTAAGTAAAAATTTTCATTTGTTTTGAAGAAGGAACGTGTCGTTTCGAAAATTTGACAATCTAATAGTTCGTGTTGTTGGTCATTTTAGGGCTTTGTTGATTAATTTTAGTACTTTGTGTGGAGAGAGAGAGAGAGAGAGAGAGAGAGAGAGAGAGAGAGAGAGAGAGAGAGAAGAGAGAGAGAGAGAGAGAGAGAGAGAGAGATGAGAGAGAGAGAGAGAGAGAGAGAGAGAGAGAGAGAGAGAGAGAGGAGAGAGCACTAAGTGTCGGCTCAACATAGTGGATACGAGGTCACTTAAAAAACATACAAAGCAGTAATAAATCCTTAGGACGACTCGTCTTTTCGTCAGGTCAAACGGAAAACCCCCCGAAAAAGACCCACTTCTAAAAATACAAACGTTGGGCCGGTCGAACATGGACCCATTGACGCACCAGAGGTGGGATAAAGTGCCTAAAAGAAGTGAGCATCCCCTGTAGACTGGTTACACCCGTCACGAACCCGATAAGATATGTTAAATTATATCGACCATTAAGAAAATTTACATGTGTTTTGGAATACAATGATTAATTTTGATCCAGATTTTCTGGCACGTATCTCAAATGTGATGTATTCGATTCTTGACCCATATTTTTGCATAACAAAACTGAATCTTGAATGTATTCATTTACATGTATGCAACTATAACATACTTTGTTTTACGAGACAGTCGATATCTATCTATGGGGTGACGTTCAATTACAATTCTTATATTTAGCCCTCATAAAATAGTAAAATTTATTAGATTCCAAATTTGTACAAATGTTTTGTAACATAATTAATTACATATTAATTGTAATACAATTAAGCACTAATTTCATTTGGAATTCCGAGGTTTAGTAAGAATGATTTAAATATAAATGACTGATCAAAAGAAAGTGAATATTACTAATTCTGTAACAAAATATGATAACCTTTTCAGTGATAGACTTTTATGTCAAGCATTTGATTATTTCGTTCTCTTACTATAGCAACTTAAAAATTTCACAGATTCCTTCAGAGAGAAAAAATACATTATTATTTCTCAGATATTCTGCAGACATAGTATGATACAAATATGACATGGTTGTCATACATATGTAAGTCATAAAACGAATCCCCAAAATATCAATACGAATATCTTCTTTATAAAAATTCATTGGGTTATCTCATGTTTCCAGTATCAGCTATCCTTATAATTCCTTTCGTGATACTTAAAATCAACTACTGTTTATGAATGCTTTTAAACACGTTTAAATAAGTGTATTTTGGACCGATTTAGATAGGGAAATTTCGTACCTTGTTCTAGAAAAGGTCAGTACTTGTAATATGTAATTACTACTGCATTATTTATTTTGAAAATGTGGGATTTAAGATTTCGTGCATAATCCTCACACCTGTGAAGGTATTTAGAATGACAAACCCGACGTTTTGACGAACTGAATTGTTTAGATGAGCTAAATGGTTTTGACTACCCTAAACCCCTCATCAAAGACCGCAATATACACGGTTAATGCTCGAAAGAGCAACCCGAGAAGAGTGGTAGACAAATTAGGGCTTTGCCTTCTTTTGATAGAAATTAGTATTTGTGTGCTCATTTAGATTAGAAAATCAGAGAAAAGGCGTGAAATAACAGATGTCAAAGAGACGGAATAATAATACGGTATTGGGACGACATCTTTAATCATGGCGGTTTACATTCCATGGTGGAGCTTTGGTTCATGGTCACTAGCTTCGCTGACAAGAATGCAAAAGGCGGAGATCAGACACCTGTTGGTTATGACGTCACGAAACTTCATTCCATAAACAGGCAAAGTTGGCAGCAGCTCTGTTCGTCCTTTCTGTACTTTCTACATGTATATATAAAGTCCGGGTATTTTTTGTGAGATAAAGTATCATATTATATCGGGAGAAAATCTAGCAGACATTGTGCCAGATTTCATTTCGTACATGTAAGTTTACGCCAAAAATGGCGTATGTGGAAAAGACTTCACTTATTTCAAAATCATAAAATAAAGAATTACAAATACTTGCACGTTTAAGGTGTGCAAGACAATTTAAGTGCCTTGCCTTTAAGTATATGCATGTGTATACGTATTCCGTAGATATAGTTATTAGTTTATATTAAAAAAGCAATAACAACTTCCATGTTTTTGCGATATATTTATCACACACCAAAGTAAAGACATCTGTAGTAGTGATTGTATTCTGGGGAGAAATTCAGTGGCATCCCTGATCTCTCATCAAAGAAAATCTGGACACAAATCATTTCTGACGTAAATCACACCCACTATAATTAATATCATTAATCGATTTTTCTCGAACATATGTTTTGAATATTGCGATCAAAATAGACAGGTAATGTTTCATGATTTATCATTGTATCTAATATGTTACAAAACATTCCTTGTAAAGTTATGAAAAAAATTAGCAAGATGGTTTATTTCGTAACTACTGGGTTTCAGGTCACCATTTTGAGTTGATAGCGAGGTTAATACCATCCCAGACGGCAAGATTGGTGTCATCTTCAACATGAAAAGGAGACATGTCACATTTTAAACTTTGAATCTTTGTCCTCGATTGCTGAAAAATTCCACTACAAAAGACAGAAGACGTGGACAATTACCACATTAAAATGTTACAAACTCTGGCCACATTGCTTTGGTAGGTCCATGGTCAGTTTGGCATGATAAGCGGATAGACCTTATTCAAGAAGCGGACGAAATTAAGACCCTTCTTTTACTTCATTATTATTTAAACACTAATTTATAAAGATCAATTACGACCAAACTTACTAACGTCTGAATGGCGTCATACAGGGAACCTCTTTAAGATTTGGCTTATGTGCATGGATTTATTTCGCTCGATTAGATACAAGTACATATTAAAGCGTACTTCTAAACTCCCACCCTCACAATTAAGCCTTTTACACTGTATTACAGAGATCATTAGGCGCTAGTCACCTTGTGGTAAAAAAAAAAAGGCATCCAAGATCCTGGAAGACGCCATGCAGATCTCATTGGTAAACCGGAACTGTAAATTTAGAACGTTGGTCCTTTTTCAGTGGATCGGAGCGATTTCAACTTAACACCAAATGTGTTCTTTGAATGTGCTGTTGACGAGTGTAAATATGCTCAAACGATTGCTATACTATGTAAACTTTTCGCATATTTCCTTTAGTGTCAGCATTAGAGTAATTTTATTTGCTTTTTATCGGTTTTTCAAGTTTCGTAGCACCTGCGGTTGTGTAAGAAGAATGTTGTTATAATTCATATATAGATAATGAGAATTTGCTAACTCTAATGTTACATTGTGACAGAGTGATACAATAGGAGAGATAGTTTTACCAAATAGGATGCAGATCGTCATTTCGTTTTTCTCACGGAGTTGTTTTTGTGCAATAAGAAATTGGGTTGTTTAAAGCAGAAGCCCAATTTGCATTTCTCTTACTATCCAAGCATCTAATTCAGGTTTACAGAGTTAACCGTTCACATAATCCCGACATGTATTAGAGAGTGAGATATGTAGGATAAACGGGGGGATAAAAAAAAACCCGGACACCTGGGAAATCTATAAACATCAACTGTAAACAAATCACAATCAGAATTTAACATACCATTACCTACTTTTTCCTACAAATATTTGCACCTGTTCAAGGCAAATGTCACCCATAAAACCATTCTTCAAAATATTACAATAGCGCTTTCGGGTAGCGGCAAATTGGTAAAGTAAATTGATTGTTAGCTCGTCCGTGTTTATCATTTAATTATGCGATTCTGTTTCACCGTTGCTGGTACATTTTCGCCATGACGTTTTGGTTAATGGGTCCTTGTACATTAACGGTGAACACCTGTGAAATACAGAGAGAAAAATCAAAGAGCAGAGTGTACCTTAAGCGAGAGATAGATTAAACACAAAACAATAGACAAACTCAGATCACAGGGAAAGGGGTGGCAGCTATATACCTCCCAGTGGTACTGCAGCTCTTAGAGGAACATATTTTCTCATTGCCCTCCCCCTGAAAAATAACCGTGTACAGAAAACGAGCACCTGCAGTAATCTTTCCTCTGTTTTAGATCACGCGTTAGACGAAAGAATTTATATGTAAATATAAAAATATATACATGTCTATAGTGGTCTGATTTATATATCAACCACTTCATTTGCACCTCATGTATGGTTGCAGACTGTTAAATACGCATCAAGTGCATTAATCTTGCGTTTTTTATTTTATTAGAAGCTTGGCATCAAAAGAAGAGCGATTTCAATCCACGTGGTGAAAAAGTACAGTGTAATTATTCTTATAATCAAAAACACATGCATTTAGACTAAGAGGTTTGACACTTTCAGTCAGGTAGCAGACGTGATAATGGATTTATATGATTATATATGATAGATTATAAATTGCCATTTGTTTGCAGAAGTTTGCGTCTTTGATCAACACAGGTCACAGTTACATGCACATGGGCCTGCAATTACCTTGCCCTTGTAATAGATGTATTGTATATTTTGAATGCTCTGACAAAGTAAATTCAAAATCGTATACTACCGCCCCCCCCCCCCCCCCCAAATGAATTGAATGTGAAAAACAGTTCATGTCATATATGTCAAAAATATCATCCGGTGGATTAGCTTAATCCAAGAAAAATATAGAACAATTGTGACGTTAAGCATGATTTCATTAAAACAACATTGTTTTATATAAAACAGCAAGAATTTCTGCAAAATTGAATAAAAATTATGACGGTACTACCGTATTCGCGAGATATTACAAGTTCAACGCTATATAACGGGAAACATTGTTAAGTTCCTGAAAATACCCCCCCCCCCCAATACTAAACAATATTTATCACGGTCATGCTCTGAAATCTACTTGAGGATGTCTGGACACAACATCTTTCATTTTGGACTTAAAAATGTTCCTCCATAAATGCTTTTATAATATTTTCTGGTAGGGAAAATTGTACCGTCATTAGTAGAAACATGAATCTCTTTTATCCATTGATGTTTGTGCCAAGTTTGGTGTAAATCGGCATATTTCTATCGGTGTTTCTGGGGATAAAAAGACATACAGACGGGCGATGTGATTACATTTCGGTTTTAACGAGGTCATAGACCTTAATTTTGCGTCTTATCCAACCTTCTTACGAGCTAATTTCATTTTAGATAAAATTTCGTTTTCAACGATGATACATATTTTGATTTAGTGTTGATATTTTGCTTTGAAGTGGAAACGTTACTCATGGGTTTCCACTAATTCTCATTTATAGTAATTAATTTCAACGGTGTCCTTTTGCTATTAATGATGTAATGCTATTAACACTTTCGATATTATCCTGTAAAATCCCACCCCTTCTATATTATTAACATTTAGTGGCATCGGCATCAACATTTTACGAAATAAATGTTATATCAAAATAGATCTTTGAATTACATCAGTTTCCATAGCATACAATAATGTATATTGAAAATAACCTCAATTAAAATACAAGAACTGTTTGTAAAACATATATGACCCTCTCAGCTGTGCCACATGCATTCGTGAAAATGTTTATACTACTATAGTCAAATCAAGAAAGTGCCAGGGGCATTAATGACATAAGTAAGCTGTCAATGTGTTTCTTATCATCAAGCTATGGTGAATGATTAAAAGTGGAACAAAACAGTGCATGTGTATCAATCCGTAGATCGTCGAGATACTGCATTGTACCTGCTGACCTTTGACCTTCTGACTTGAAATTCATTAGGGGTCATCTATACTACTCATAACCAACCCACATATATGTATAGAGTTCTACATGGCACCTAGTGATGGTTGATCTTTTGACCCGAAAATCAATGGGGTCATCTACTATCAATGAACAACCCCTGCATGAAATATCATCACTATCAAAGACAGGGTTCTCAAGATACTGGGCAAACACCTATTGTATTGGATACTGTATTGCACCCAGTGACCTTTGGGCCCGAAAATCAATAGGGGCCATCTACTTTCAATGATGAAATGTCATCGCTATCAAAATACTGGGTGGACACCAATTGCACAAAGTACTGCATTACACTCAGTAACCTTTGACCTTTTGACCTGAACATCATTATGGATCATAAGTGAAATGCCATCATAAATACATATGTATACAAAACGTTTTCAAGATATTGGCCAAACATCAATTGATCAGAGTACTGCATTGCACTCGGTGAACTTTGACCTTAAAATCAATAGGGGTAATCTACTACCGATGACCAAACTATGCCTGAATTATCAAACAAAGGGTTAGTATACTGAGCAGACACTAAATTTAGTACTGCACTGGTCATGTTGAACTTTGACCTTTTGACCTGATATATGAGTACAACATACTATATAGTTTGGTCTACCGACCCATAGGTTCAAAGTAATATTCCCCTCTTTTTCGGAGGGCAGGGACATATCTAATAGATGCATAGTAGAAAGCATTCCAAACTTGGTTGAAACGATGAAAGCATTGCAGTGACAAAAGCAGGAAACACGTGTCCGTTTGTCGTAATGTAACCTCTCAGCAACCAATCCTACCATGATTTTAACAAAACACCATCCCCCTAAATCAAGATTGTCAAATTTTCTGATTTCTTCATTGATCATGCACATACTTTAAGAGGTGTAGAAACTAACTTCCTTAATAGACACGATACAGTACTGCATTAATTTAACAACATGGCAATATACGCTTAGGTTCCAGAAAACATATCCTTTTGCAATTAGTAATTAGTTTTGGCAGGTATCAAATTAGATTTAACACGGAGTGCGTGATTGAATGGGTTGACTTTCATAATTAACCATGTTGAAATCACACTATGAAAGTTTTATCACGTATGCGAAACAAAAGATTTTTGCAACAAAACAGAACTTTTGATTGTCCGAACGTTTATTCTAAATATACCCGAATTACAGGATATTTATTCCATTAGAGTTTAAAAACATAATGGTTAACCAAGAAACATTTATTTCTCGCCGGAGGTGGGAGTGTAGCCTTTATAAAGGAGGGATAACGTTTGAAGTCTTATTTTAGTTATTCTTGTTATACTACTTTTTACAAACAAGAGTAAAATCGTCGAAGAATAAGACACCTTTACCTTCTTCCAGATGGACAAGCCTTGCTTTCAATGTTGCACGCAAATCCTCCCATCCTTGTCGTGATTTGGGCTAGACCTGGAAGTTAATAGTTCTTTTTCCGTACTCGGACTCTGTGCTGTTATAATTATCTCTGAGCAGCCATGTCTAATTTGTTTTGAGTACAACTCTAATTAAGCTCCAAAGCATACTCGAAAAAATCTTCAGCAAGTATTCCATTGGAGTTTGGGTATGCTTTTAACAAAGTTTTATAATGATTCAGAGCGCTGAGTCCGAGTATCAAATCGTGCTCAAAAAGTTTTATAGCCTCCAGGCTTGGATATTTATTTTGAAGTGTTTTCGTTTCGTTTCGTTTTTGTTTTTTGTTTTTGTTTTTGTTTTTGTTTTTGTTTTTTTTTTTTTTTGTTTTTTTTTTTGTTTTTGTTTTTTATTTTGTTTTTGTATTTTGTTGTTGTTTTTTTTTTTTTTTTTAGGGTGGTTTCGTTTTTTTTTTTTTTTTTTTTTTGTTTTGTTTTTGTTTTTTTGTTTTTTTGTCTTTTATTTGCTTTTTTGTATATTTTATTTGTTTTTTGTGCGTATGCGTGTTTTGCTTTGCTGTGTGTTGTGTGTGTGTGTGTTGTGGTGTTTTAAAATTTATTCTTTATTTTTTTTTTCTTTTGTGTATTTTTTTGGGGGGGGGGGGGGGGCACAATGTGTTCCCCCCCCCCCAACGAGAAAAGGGGATTTTTTTAAACCTTGTGATAAAAAATTGGGTTGTTAGGTTTATTGCAAATTTTCGAGACATACATGTACATTATGGAAGAGGGAAGGAACTGACATCGATATAAGTGATCGGCCATACAGCTTGCTATTTTGTTAATATTAATTTCCTCAAGTTTTTCGAAGGAAAAGATATCATATCAAAATTATTTTCATGACTTTAATTGCATGCAGGAAACAATTTCTATTTTAAACATTGGTTGATACTCCAGTACTGATTATCAAAAAAAAAAAATTAAAAACTCAACCAATGTAAAACTAAAAAAAAAACCTGGGAAATCAAAATAAATCGATTGGTGACAAGTCATTTATTGATACAGTGAAAATGATAATCCTGACGCATACACGGCTGATAGCTGTCATGTACTCCCCGTAATCCGCGCGTCCTGATTAGCGCTCCTCCAACAATCCGTGTAATAATTTAATCAGGAAACAACCAGAAAGTGTTATCATGAGCAAATTAAAAGCCAACTTTAGTGCAAATGTGCTATATTTGTAAATGACGCCTCGGACTTAATTAAGTCTGATTTTATATAGTTTGACGATATATTTCATAATCATTAAATAGGGGGCCTATGGGCCATATCGCTCACCTGAGTGACCTTTGTTTTCAGCAGTGGTAATTCAGCAATCTTAGTTAGACCCAACGTATCACGACATACTAGTACGATTGTACAGTGATATTTTAAGGAATTAATATTTGGGCCAGGACCTCTTCAACTGGGGAAAATTAGCAATATTTGCTTAACATTGGGAAATCAAATGTTTCATACAAAGAAGTACAGAAAAAATCAAAGCAATGCATTAAGCACTCCTTCACACTTTCAATATAGTCAAAGCTTATCTCATTTGAATGAGCTGAGGAGAAAAATAGGGTTACAATTTGTTTCAAAAATGAAAATTTGTGAAACTGTGAAGGAGATTTATGAAGCAACCTGCTTTGATTTCTTCTCATTGTTTGGGAAACTGGGAAAATACCTGCTTTTTAGCACTGGGAATGGGACCGTATGTCACGTATCATTGATATGCCTCAACAGCAATATGACCAACACAGCTGCTGTTCTGACTAAGACTAAGGTCACAAGGTCATACATCATGGTATGAAATGGAAGACTTTGCCATAAGAAATCTATTCACAAAATATGAAAGCTTTATCTTATCAAGTTCAGGAGATATTGAACTGTCAAATCTTTTTTAAAGAAGGTTAAACTCCAAACTCTCGTTAAAAGTAAATCATTTCGCAAAAATTCTACGGTCGCTATAATGACCTTTGTTTGTGATAACAAATTTATCTAACCAAGTCAT
>CAJDSM010020762.1:0-19852 GCA_903981925.1 Ostrea lurida
CAAACAATTTTTTAATTTAAGCCTAAGGTATTATATAGGTCGCCCAGTGAGGATTCTTCATCATGCATTCGTAAGACCTAGGCACATGGTGAAGGAACAATAACTATATTAGCTTAGGATGAGTTTTTAGAACATTAGAAGTATTGTGACCAAAATATGTTTGAAATCAATAGCATAATGATTTTGAGTCAACTTCGAATTCCATATAGTTAGAGGAATAATAAAGCATTTTGTATTCACAAAATTTTATTGAAAACAGCATAAAACGTAGATAATAAGTATAAAAAAAAGAAATAATATAACACAATAAAAGTTTTAATACTAGAATTAGTTCTAGGATACTGTACGTTATGTACTGTTCAGTACGGGTATATATAGCTGCAGAACTGTAGTGTTATGGTTTTCTGTACACCGTTTTCCTTATCCTTGAAGATCTTGCCGTGTGTCAGTCAAAAATATAAAAACCATAACGCTACAGTTCTGCAGCTAAGGTATAGTGACAGAGCAAAGGAAATACTCTATATTCCGACGTAAAGTGAATATCCACATGACTCAGATTTCAAGAAAATGCAAGTGCCGTATCGCTCTGAGATATATATGTTTTGTAAAATTATTTATATTTAGGGATGATATTTTAAATTTCCGTGTCATAGTTCTTAATACCAAGAAGTAA
This sequence comes from Ostrea lurida, assembly GCA_903981925.1. Classification (NCBI taxonomy): domain Eukaryota; kingdom Metazoa; phylum Mollusca; class Bivalvia; order Ostreida; family Ostreidae; genus Ostrea; species Ostrea lurida. Next base: position 674 of record CAJDSM010020762.1, read on the forward strand.
ACGCTATATATCGTCCAAGTTGTGACCTCCGATCCTTCCAGCGTATGAAATGTCAGGGGCAGTCAAGCTGCTATGCATTGATAATTGGTTAGAATCAAGAGGAGTTGGGATTCGAATCCGCTTGGTTTACCCACTGGACCAAAACCAGATGATTGGCTCTATGAATTCAGGTCTGTTTTAAGCACTGTGTTTCACGTGGAATATCCGTGTTTTACGTACGTCTTGTATGAGTCCATAAGGACGTAAGTGGTACAGCAAATAGTCCATGACGTACATGTCGGGGGGTGACATATAATGGAATGATATACTGTAGTCACTACAACACCCAAGGCCCTGAAAGAAAGGAAATATTATCATACAGAACACAATTCATTTGAAGACATTAGCATCTTTTGATGTTCTTTGGTTGTTTAAGAGACAATGGTCTTAGGAGGTGTCACCGCAGCGTCTTTTCTGAAAAACCACAATTCTAATCAAAATGTTTACATTACCTGGTAAATTATGAATTTCTTATAACTGTCAACTAACGAAATGTCTGGTTAGTCAGAACATGAATATATTTGTATATACATAGGCGAGGAAAAAATCTTTAGTGGTGGCCTTTCAACATTTCGATATATCGACGACCTTTTATCTATTATTAATAATAATTATCATTCATATGTCGATTCAATATATATTAGAGAGACACCACAGAGTCGTCTATATCTGCTTCGTTCGTAGATATTTTATTGAACATATACATTAACGGCAAACTAACAACTCCACTTTATGACAAATGAGCTGATTTCAGCTTCTCCATCGTCAGACTCCCATATTCATGTAGCAACATTCCATCGTCACCTGCATATGGTGTTTATGTCTCTCAACTTATTCGATACGCAAGATCTTGTTCTGCGTATGATCAGTGTTAGCATCGAGGCAGGCTACTTACTAACGAGTTATTTTTGCAGGGGTTTCAAACAGCAGTCACGTTTAAAGTCAACATTTCGCAAATTCTATGGTCGTTGTAACGATCTAGTTTGCCAGTGCAACCTGCCATTGGTTCAAATTTACTGTCTGACCTGTCTCAAAGCAACAGTTAAGCCGTTCTTTACACTTATTTTGACGACGGATTACTCCGTTTACCAGATCAAGAGGATGGGCTCACGACGGATGTGACCGGTTGACAGGGGATGCTTACTCCTGGGCACCTGATCCCGCCTCTTGTGTATCCAGCGATCCGTGTTTGCCCAGTTCTTGTTTTGTGTTCTGTTTGGGACTTGCGAGATTGATTACTGTTCGTTATCTTCGCCTTTTCATTGTCAACATGAATTGTGTAAATATAGATATTGATTGTTAGCATGAATTAAAACAATTGTGTCAAGAGGTGTATTTTTAAGTAGTGTACAAGAAAGTATTTGCATATGGATTAGTGATATTTGTGCATCTATAATGAAGTACATTATTGTATCTCGGTAAAGTTGTAGTATATACGACGCAAGCATAAAAATAAAACTGTAAGATATTGATATATAATTGTAGTGTTTCTAGGATAAAGACGACGGTAATGGAGTGATACCTTTTTGGGATAGCTGGCTGCGTTGTTGTAAAACCAGGGAGGGTAAAGGCCTCTCAAATGAGCACTAGGGTTAAACGGGTGGAAAGTTTCTTTTCCATACACGTCCAATGATTCTCCAGTTTTGATGCCAAGATTCTGCATGCATTTGCCGATTTCTGCGTCCTCCGCCCCGCCATCTTGTCTGCATTTTACTGAACCAGAGAGACCTTCTATCACCAATTTTTCTAGAGCTTTCCTGCTCAATATATATCCCGCTCCTCCACTAAAATATCCTTGTTTCACAATTACCTTAAATTTGTGTCCAAAATATTGCAAGGAATTCGGATCATGGTGAGATAGAAAATATCGTAGATTTTCTACAATTATGTAGGTGTCATCGTCTGCTTTCAAAAACCAGTCAAACTGGCTTCCGTAATGCTCGTAACAGTAGCGAAACGCCTGCATGGTCTTCGCCGTCAAATGCTGTCGCCCTTCCGTTGTATTGAGCCCGATGGTCGGGAAAGAAGTGTTAGTTTTACTGCTGAAGAACAAAACTTTGTTGCATCGCTTTCCCCATGTATTTTTTACAGCAGCTGCCTTCCGGTCCAAATTCTGTGGCGACGTCATAATCCAACACAATATGCGAATTTTCTTCGATAACCCAATGGCTATTACTTCATTGACATCTGCAATGCGTTACAAAAATATCAGCAAAACTTTTATACGTTTTAAAACCACTGAATTTTATTTTTCGTTTAAAATTTATTTAACAGGTTTTTAAAAAATCACAAGAAATTACATTTTATTTAAAATTGAAACACTAATCCCAAAATATGTACATCGTAAATACTGGTATATTTATATATGCACTAAAAATGCATTAAAATTAACAAAATTTCTTTCCAAAACAACAGATTAAGTACACTGATAGATCATCAAATTAGGAACAGGATTACTTTTTACTCAAATACACTAAGAGAAGGAACTGAAATGTATAATTTCTCGTTAAAGGCAAGACAAAATATAAAAGTACATGTAAATCTCAAATACAAAACAGGCTATATGACTACTACATATTTATATATATTATATATATATAATATTATATATATATATATATATATACACACACACAGTCCAATACCCATGTGCTAATCGTCATTTATGTATGGGAAACGCACCACGACCTCTAGGAGGCGCCAAATTAACATAAGCTCATTAAATTTATTGCGCCCAAGGATTGAGTTGATGCGCGCATCAAATCAATTATTGCTCTTCTATTGATTTGTTGCAAGCATCAACATGGTGGAATTATTGCTCGCAAATTGAAGTTGGAGCTCGGTGTATACGATTTAATGATTTCTTAGCATCAATTCAATTAAAGGGACCATTATTTCAATTGCAGATACATATGTATGTTGAATTTGAAGATATTTTCCGATAGTTGCTCTCTGTAAAAGAATTATTGTGAATGATAAAGTTGGAGAGAGCAACAATCCACTTAATGCGTTAACTGAATGGATGCGCACATTAATTGAATTAATGCTTTCGTAGCGCGCATCAATTCTTCAATTCAATTGAAGAGAGCAACAACTCCATTACAATGCTCATCAATTCAGCAGAATAATTGAGTTAAATGTTGATTTGGCGTTCCATAGAGCTCAATGACATTCGAAGAAACCTTACGTCCGAGTTACTCTACTCAACTGCCGAACTCAGGAAACTTTTCCAACTAACGTTACATGTCGGTGTTTTAAATTATAAAACAAGTCTTGGCATTTCTTGTTCAATGCGTTGCTTTAACTCACCCTCCGGGCCCGGTGCCTAAATCATCGTATTGACCAAACAAAATGTCAATAATTATATACTGCAGTTCTAGTAATGTGGGCACTACTCACGATACACTGAAATAAGAATTGTACTCTCGCTGTGCATTCTTAAATGCTATTTATCACTCTTAACAATTCGATGCTAATGCGTGCAATGGCACGGTATACAAAAGACAATATTGTGATCTTCTCTTCAAACACCTGTCTTCGTATTTTCAATAATTCATGAGCGTTTTACGGCTTACTGTATGTTTATTGCCAGTCTAGAAAAATATACTGACACCTAATGCTGCATCTATTTCTTAAACATCCTTCAAAATAAAAACCTCTGATTAATGAACATCCCCTTGAAAGGTTGGTTAATTAGCGTTAATTATTATGCAGTGCGAAATGGAATTTAAAATACAACGGTCATAAAATTTGTTATATTGGTTTGAATGATAAGATTTAAGAGGAACACGCGCGAATTTATTTTTTGTTTTTTAATGCAGTGAAATATATCCATCCACCGTATCACGACATCACCGAATAATCATATCATTTAATTCAAGGAACTTTATTATGATGTGAATGAAGTATAGGGAACCAATGAAAATATGTTTCAAAATGATACACATCATGATCAGAGACATGTTCAGCTATAATTTACCATACTTAGTAAAAAATAAACATACCGAAATTGTCAAAGGAATGACAATCGATGGGTGGTGGTGTGCTGTAGGGGTATAAAGCATTTGATGCACTGGGTAGTTGGTCAACAAAGTATTTTCATGTCTTTAACAACACACACCAACACACACACACAACACCAATATCTCTTCTCTCTCTCTCTCTCTCTCTCTCTCTCTCCTCTCTCTCTCTCTCTCTCTCTCTCTCTCTCTCTCTCGTCTCTCTCTCTCTCTCTCCTCTCTATATATATATATATATGAATATTATATATATCAATCACGACACATACCAGAATGTCTGTAATGGTCTATCTCAACGACTCCATTGAGTTCGAATTCATACCCCTCTTCTGAAACATATATGATGTATGTTTTAAAAAAAATGTACTTCACCTGGATTGATATTAACGTTGAAACAATTTTCGTTAAATTCTTGGTTGATTTTCTCCATTTTGATTCATTGATAAGAGGTCAATATTCCCACATATTGAGTAGTAAATCAGTTTATTCTGGCTGCTTTACGATTTGCAATAAATCAGAAATCATTTCGTTGTAATTCAAGTCATTAATTTATCGTAAATGCAATAATGATAAATAAAGTTGCTCGTACACTATATAGAATGTGCTACTGACCTCTTACAAGTTGAGAATACTTGTCCAGAAACAAGATACAAAAGCAGAGGACAGAACATCCGGCCAAAAAAACACTTCTCTGGCATCGTCTAGTGGTGGAAAGGAACATGGTCAGTCTTCTAATCAGCGGAAAAAGCAATTCTCAAGACAAGGTGATTCCTCTAAATGTTACGGCTAACACTCTCGTCACTTTGTAATGTATATAATTCTGCAGGAATCTTGTCACCTTTCTGAAGAGAATTCTTGTCACATCCTTGTGAATAGGAGATGATCAGTTTCAGCGAGTAGTTTTCGCTAGTAAATCAAAAACAGTGCGCGCATTAACCGTGACATTACAGAAACGATAATACATGCAAATGTATCTAACGACTTAATGCTGCAAAAATAATTCCTTTCTAATCAACTAAAATATTGCTGATAATTAATGTAAGCTGGCATTTAAACCGCAGATGGTGATTTTTTTCTTCTTGCTACTGGCAGAAGATGCATCATGCATGAGGCATTATGCATGAGAAGAGATTTTAAAAACGACGAATTTAGCTTTGGTCATTTCAACTCTAGAAGTAATTCATTCTCCCGAACATGTATATATAGAAGCATGTTGCAATAAGATAGTTCACACCTACCCATTTGTTTGGAGGTTTTTTCCCCCAAGGACACCCATGTTTCTATTTTTTTTCTACACGTGTTATTTGTCTTGCGCCAGAGTCAGTCTATCTCATGCCGTTTTTAGCTCACTTGAGCAACAATATGAGGTGAAAATTTTCACATAAATAGAGATTTATGAAATTCCTTTTAAAATCACCCACTGCTGAACCAAGGCCAAGGTTCACTTAGGTGGCGATGTTGCCCATGGGTCTCTTGTTTATAATTGGGGCTATTGCGTTGCAATGTTTTGTTTGGGGAAAAGGTTAAGAATTTTATCCCTTTGCATAAAAACCTCGTTTTCCACATAATTTTAGATTATGCTTTGAGGGGTTGATAACGAGATTGCTGGGTAGCATCAAAGGGAAGTGAAAGTATTTCCTGACTGGTTTTTGTTTGTTTTGTTTGTTTGTTTGAGAGAGAAGAGAAGAGAGAGAAGATGAGAGAGAGAGAGAGAGAGAAGAGACGAGAGAGAGAGAGAGAGAGAGAGAGAGAGAGGGAAGGAAGAAGAAGAGAGAGAGAGAGAGAGAGTAGTGAAACAACCTTTTTCTTAGACCCTTATTCAAGATTCAGATCATGTGCATGCATGTGCCATATTCCACCATCCATTAATTTGACTCGCCAGACATAGATTAACGAAGCATATTATGGGGGTTTTGTCCTAAAATAAATCATATCCTCCTTAGGTCAACGACATGAAATTAAAAGTAGACCACCTTTCTTAGTGTGAAAAATATATCGTCTAGTATTTTAAACATTCTTATGTAATACATGTTTTCAAAATGGATTTCCTTTCGTTTGTTGAAAACCACTAATGTTGCTAAAATGACATTCTAAGACGACAGAAGAGATATACCTATTAAAAACGTGACCAGCAATTTGGCACCATGTTGTTTGATCATTGTTGTCCTGTCTGATGAATAGAATAGAATAGAATTTATTTCCAATTTTGGACCAAATAAAGGGTATTCAGAACTATTGAAATAAAACATAACATATACAAAAAAATAATCAGGGGAAGAGATCAAATGATAAGCACTTAGGTAAAAAAGTACATGTACAACTGTATTATAATAATATTGTCAATGTATTTACATTGTAATAATTGCTACAATAGTATGATATGCAGCATTTATTCAAGTTATAATTATTTTCGAGGTATATATCTGCGATAACATTGCATCTTTTCTCATGAATTTTATATATATAGTTCAGCAGACAAGTTATTATATTACGGTCTTCATTGGACATGAGCCATATCAATTCTATCTCTCCATTTTGAAAGCAAGGAAAAGTTGGAAATTGATTTTACAAGATCCTTGTCTGTATTGTTGCCATAAGTTGGGCATTCCAAACATAAAATGTAATTCATCTTCTACAGAGTCGAATACAAAGTTTACATTCTCGGTCTCTAACAGGAACATTTCTGTATCTGCCAATTTCAATTCTAGCTTATGTGAACTTGATGCGGAAGTTTGTGAACATTTAGAATATGAGTTTTACTATGACAGAAAGTATTTTCCCTTTGAAAAGTTCTTTTGGAAGTAATCCATATGTCCGTAACTTGCCCTTTCATTGCCTGTGATTAATTTGCTAATTGTGTAATTGGTCTGGTGTTGGTCAGAAAATAGGAGCTATGCATGTCCATCTCCTTCGCAGAACAAATTAGAAAATTCTGCGATCGTCGAAAAATATTTTTTCATTGATAAAGTGTCTTTTGTAGCTTCAAAATTCAAGAAACTTCTTAATCCCTTGTCCTACATTGCAATGGCTAGTGCTATATTTGACTATATTTAATGGCTAGTGCTATATTTGACTATATTGTAATGGCTAGTGCTATATTTGACTATATTGAAATGGCTAGTGCTATATTTGACTATATTGGAAATGGCTTCATTATAATGTTGCTATATTTGACTATATTGTAATGGCTAGTGCTTATATTTGACTATATTGGAATGGCTAGTGCTATATTTGACTATATTGGAATGCTAGTGCTATATTTGACTATATGTAATGGCTAGTGCTATATTTGACTATATTGTAATGGCTAGTGCTATATTTGACTATATTGGAATGGCTAGTGCTATATTTGACTTATTGGAATGGCTAGTGCTATATTTGACTATATTGTAATGGCTAGTGCTATATTTGACTATATTGGAATGGCTAGCTGCTATATTTGACTATATTGTAATGGCTAGTGCTATATTTGACTATATTTGGAATGGCTAGTTGCTATATTTGACTATATTGGATGGCTAGTGCTATATTTGTACTATATTGTAATGGCTTATGTAGTGCTATATTTGACTATATGTAATTGGCTTAGTGCTATATTTGACTATATTGGAATGCTAGTGCTATATTTGACTATATTGGAATGGTACAGTAAGGAATTATGATTGCCTCTAGGTTGTTCTTTTGTGGAAAATCATAAAGGAAGGTAAATTTTTATACCAACGTCTGTATATTTTTAGTAGATACTGGATTCCAAAACTCCACAAAGAACCTTGTTGGATCAAGTAAATGTTCTACCCAGTCCCTCTCTTTGCTCCTCACACCAATAGTAAATGCCCCAGGAGAAACTCCAGGCGCATTGTAGGTAATAAAGATATGCGAGAAGTGGCGTAAAAATGTGTGGATTAAAAAAAAACCCGAAGTAACTTATAAAAAAAATGAAATCACAGAACCTTTCCCAGATCAAAAGCGTCAAAATTTATGACTTTTCAGCACCTGAATTCTACCATCCCTCACGATGAATTAAAGGCTATGCTTTTTGGCAACATAGACAGCTGCGTTTTCAATAAAAATGGAAGGGGGAAATAATTACTTTGTTAAACACCTCTATGATTCTGCGCACAAATACTCTGTGTCTGATATCAAAAAGATGCTGGAATTTCTCATTAAAATATCTAGATGGTCTTTGGTAATAAGTCTTGCAACAGTTTTGGAATTCTCATAGGCACAAGTTATGCTCCTTTGTTAACCGACCTGTTTTATATTCTTATGAGGCAAAATTAAATACAAAAGCTTCTATAGGAGAAAAAAGCTATTGCTGTGGCCTTCAACTCAACATTTAGATATATCGTCAACATTTTATCTATACACAATTGTTATTTATTCATATGCTGATTCGATATATTCCAGTGAATTCAACACAAGTCTTCCATGTTTGTTTCATACTTGGATGTTCTATTGAACATAAATATTAACGGCAAACCGACAGCTCAACCCTATGACAAACAATATGATACCAGCGTCTCCATTGTCAACTTCCCATATTTATGCAACAATGTTTTCATTACTACCTGCATATGGTGTTTATGTTTCTCAATTTATTCGATACGCAAGAGTATGTTCTGCGCATGATCAATTTCTAAATCGAGACAAGCTACTGACAAATACGTTGATGTCACTGAGGTTTCAACAGTCTCATCTGAAGTCAGTATTTTGCATTCTTTGCTCGTTATAATGATCTTGTTTGCAAATACAACATGTATCGAATGCTCTCTGACGTTTTTCATTTATCAAATAGCTTTGTATTAATTAATACCCGCAACTGCAGAGCGTTCATGAGGAAATGGCAGTAATGACAATTTGTAAAGATATGAAAGACAAAACATTGGAAATGTAAATATTATTAACACATTAGACGTTTGGAAAATAGTGCTAAAATATCCCATCGCTGATTTAACAGGAAACAATTTAGACTGGGATTCTAGTTTTATACAGGTATCCGAGTCAAATGCCCTGTATTCTAATCTAGTGTCTTGGTGCATGTCAAACGTGGATGAAATTGTTTAGAAATGCACAATGATACTTTCAATGTGAAACACGTACAAGAAGCAACGGCCTTAATGTCTGCACGTGTCTCGTTAGTTACAAGTCTCAGAATATAATGCAACATTTTGGCAGATATTTTTTGTCATTTTACAAAATTATTTGTCCCATTTACGTGATTTAAGATCGTCTTCTTCCATGAAAAATGGATGTATACCTCTGGTCGTGAAATTATAAGATTTACACCAAATATCTCACAAAATTTGCATATAGTAGTACATTTGCGATAACCTTTACTTATTTTCCCCTAAATTCGCTTTTTCAACCGATCTTTAGACAAAATAAAAATAGCATTAATACAATAAATATATCTAGATGACTGACATGATTGTAAAAATTATTTCTTACAGTGAACACTGGCAAATTGATAAAAGAAGAAAAGTTTTATACGATAATTGAGAGACATTTTTAAAAATGGTGTATAATAAGGAAGTTTTGTTTGATTGCTTTATGTTTTTGATGTAAAATTACATTTACTCTCCTAACTTTATATACAAAAGTGAGATTCCTTTGAAAATATTGTCTGTTTCACTGTACAAATCTTAAGATATCTATTAAATTTATGATGAGGCGGAGTCTTGAACTCATTTGTAACACCGTGGTACAAATTACGCAAAATTATGCTAAAAATTTGGCGTGTAGTCATTCCTTCTTGGATGTGTAAGGCAGACAGGATCTGCTATAAATATGACATGAAATATGTCCAATATCTAGCATCATTGCAAATTTAATCACATTTCAACTTCATCATCTTCAAAGTGACGGGTTTTCAATCTGATCTCTAAATAAATATAACCAAAAGCTCTGTATCACTAAACCACTGAAAGAGCAGATCCTAAACCATTCCACCATGTTTCGCTGTGTGCCACTGAATTTAAGAAATGAATTTCATAATTCTTTCTTGATGACAGTAACAATCGGAAAATTGGACGGAAAACTCCATAAATGCGCAGTTTTCCGTCAAATTTCCCTATGATACCGCCACCAAGAAAAAAATCATAAGATTAAAGCAAATACTACCAGTAGTTTCTCGCATCAAAGAACTTTGAAGTGGCGCGTAGGAATACATGTAGTGACAATGAAATCAACAACACTATGTTCAAAATGGCTGTGCGTTCAGTTCAAGTAGAATTAGTGAGCAGAATAAAATAGATTGGATGACAAATTAAGGTGGCTAAAGGTGTGAACTAGGTATGAAGAAAGGGGGCAAGCGGTGTCTAGGTGTATGTTGCATTGTGTTGGAGGGGGAGGAGAGGTGAACACTGGTTGAACACACGTGACGACTCGCAGGTTTGCTTTGATGCAGTTTTCGGACGATCAAAATTGCAGTAAAATCATCAAAACAATAAATATAAATAAAAATGATTGATTTCAGCTTCTCCATCGTCAACTTCCCATATTTATGTAGCAATATTCCATCATCACCTGCATATGGTGTGTATGTCTCTCAACTTTTTCGATACACAACAGCTTGTTCTGCGTATGATCAGTTTTTGAATCGAGGCAGGCTACTTACAAACAAGATGTTGTTGCAGGGGTTTCAACAGTCACGTTTAGAGGCAGCATTTCGTAAATTCTATGGTTGTTATAACAATATAATTTACCAGTATGAGTCAAAATGCGTCTGATGTGTTTCATGGCTATTGTTAAGCCGTTTTTCACACACTGATTTGACTACGGATTGCTCTGTTGACCTAATCAAGACTATGGGCTCACGGCGGGTGTGACCGGTCAAACAGGGATGTTACTCCTCCTAGGCACCTGATCCACCTCTGGTTTGTCCAGGGGTCTGTGTTTGCCCACTCTTGTTTTTGTATTCTTTTGGGACTTACGAGATTGATCACTGTTCGTTATCTTTGCCTTTTACATTGAAATAAAAATACATATCTGTCTAGTGTGAAAACAAGAAGAGTGATAAGTTTATGAATGTTCCTGCATCGTCATGGAATGGGGTGGAGTATGTCAAGATGAGTTGTCGCCACTGCATGAATGCAAATGAAATACCTACATAAAGAGGCTGTCCATAGAAAACCAGACAATGCCCCTAATATAGATGACACGTGACACGTCACTGCCCACTATAATGACTATATACAATGTATTTAGCTCGCCTTGACCAAAGGTTCTCTGATCAAATCTTGTCCGATATCTGGCATCATCATAAACTTAATCACACTTTAACTTCTCCATCTCTGCTTCAATAAGAACTACAGTAGTTGATATAAGAAATTAATCTTATATTTTTTCACACACACACACAGCACACAACACAACACACAACAATATTCTCTCTCATCTCTGTCTCTCTCTCTCTCTTCTCTCTCTCTCCTCTCTCTTCTCTCTTCTCTCTCTCTCCTCTCTCTCTCTCTCTCTCTTCCTCTCATATATATATATATATGAATATTATATATATAATCCACGACACATACCAGAATGTCTGTAATGGTCTATCTCAACGCTCTATTGAGTTCGAATTTCAACCCCTCTTCTGAAACATATATGCATGTATGTTTTAAAAAAAATGTTACTCAACCTGGTTGATATTAAACGTTTGAAACAATTTCGTGTAAATTCTTGGGTTGATTTTCTCCATTTGTTCATTGATAAGAGGTCAAATTTCCGCACATAGTTTGAGTAGTAAGATCAGTTTATTCTGGTGCTTACGATTGCAATAAATTCAGGAAATCATCGTTCGTTGTAATTCAAGTCATTAATTTATCGTAAATGCGAATAATGGAAAATAAAGTTCTGCGTACACTATATAGAATGTCGCTACGGACCTCTTACAAGTTGAGATAACTTGTCCAGAAACACAAGTACAAAAGGCAGAGGACAGAAACATCCGGCCAAAAAAAACTTCTCTGGCATCGTCAGTGGTGAAGGAACATGGTTCAGTCTTCTTTAATCAGCGGAAAAAGCAATTCTCAGACAAGTGATTCCTCTAAATGTTAACGGCTAACACTCTTTCGTCACTTGTGATGTAATGTATAAATCTGCAGGAATCTTGTCAACCTTTTCTGAAGGAGAATTTCTTGCACATCCTGTGAATAGGAGATGATCAGTTTCAGCGAGTTAGTTTTCGCTAGTAATTCAAAAAACAGTGCGCGCGCATTAACCGTAGAATACAGAAACGATAATACAGCAAATGTATCTAACGACTTAATGCTGACAAAAATAATTCCTTTCTAATCAACTAAAATTATTTGCTGATAATTAATGTAAGCTGCATTTAAACCGCAGATTGGTGATTTTTTCTTCTTGCTACTGCAGAAGATGATCATGCATGAGGCATAAGCATGAGAAGAGATTTTAAAAACGACGAATTTAGCTTTTGTCATTTTCAACTCTAGAAGATCATTCTACCGAACATGTATATATAGAAGGCATGTTGCTAGATCAGTTCCACCTACCCATTTGTTTGGAGGTTTTTTCCCCCAAGGACACCCATGTTCTATTTTTTTACACGTGTTATTTGTCTTGCGCCAGAGTTCAGTCTACTTCATGCCGTTTTAGCCTCACTTGAGCCAACAATATGAGGTGAAAATTTTGCAGCATAATAGAGATTTATGAAAATTCCTTTTAAAATCACCACTGCTGAACACAAGGCAAGGTCACTTAGGTGAGCGATGTTGCCCATGGTCTCTTTGTTATAATTGGAGCTATTGCGTTGCAATGTTTTGTGTTTGGGAAAAGGTTAAGATTTATCCTTTGCATAATAAAAACCTCGTTTCCACATAATTTTTAGATATATGCTTTGAGGGGTGATACGAGATTGCCTGAGGTAGCATCAAAGGAAGTGAAAGTATTTCCTGACTGTTGTTTTGTTTGTTTGTTATGTTTGTTTAGAGAGAGAGAGAAAGAGAGGACTGAGAGAGAGAAGGAGAGAGAGAAGAGAGAGAGAGAGGAGCGAGGAGACGACGAGAGAGAGATAGAGAGAGAGTAGTTGAAACAACCTTTTTCTTAGACCCTTATTTCAAGATTCAGAGTCATGTGCAGGCATGTGCCAATATTCCACCATCCATTAATTTGGACTCGCCAGACATAGATTAAACGAAGCATAATTATGGGAACGCAGTTTTGTCCTAAAATAAACATATCCTCTTAGGTTCAACGACATGAAATTAAAAGTAGACCACCTTCTTAGTGTGTAAATATTATCGTTCTAGTAATTTTAAACATTTCTTAGAATTACATGTTTCAAAATGGATTTCCTTTCGTTTGTTGAAAACCACTAATGTTGCTAAAATGACATTTCTAAGAGACAGAAGAGATATTACCTATTAAAAACGTGACCAGCCAATTTGGCACCATGTTGTTTTGATCATTGTTGTCCTGTCTGAATAGAATAGAATAGAATAGAATTTTATTTTCCATTTTGGACCATAAAGGGTATTTCAAGAAAACTATTGAAATAAAAACGATAACATATGACAAAAAAATAAACAGGGAAGAGATCCAACATGATAAGCACTTAGGTAAAAAAAAGTCAGTACAACATGTATTTAATAATAATATTGAGATCAATTATACATTTGATAAATTGCTACAATAGTAGATGCACATTATATCAAGTATACTTATTCAAGGTATATCTGCGATACATTGGCATTCTTTTCTCATGACATATAATATAGCAGCAAGACAGCTTCATTATATACGGTTTCATGGACATGAGCCATAATCCAATCTATCTCTATTTGTAAGCAAAGGAAAAAGTTGGAATGTGATTTACAAAATCACTTTAACTGTATGTCATAGTTCGGAGCACTTCAAAACATAAAATGGTAATTTCATCTCTACAGAGTCTGATTACAAAGTTTACCATTTTCGGTCTGCTACAGGAAATTTTTGTATCTGCACAATTTCAATTTCTAGCTATATGTGAACATGATGCGAAGTTTGGTGAAACAGTTTAAAAGAATATTGGGAGTTTTCTATGACAGAAAGGTATTGTTTCCCTGGAAAAGCTTCTTTTGAATAATCCATATGTCCGTAACTTGCCTTCATGCCTGTAGATTTAATTTGCTAATTGTGTAATTGGATCTGGAGATTGGTCAGAAAATAGGAGCTATGCAATCGTCCATCTCCTTCGCAGAACAAATTAGAAAATTTCTGCGATCGTCGAAAAATATTTTTTCATTGATAAAGTTCTTTTGTAGCTAAAATTTCAGAAACTTCTTAATCCCTTTTCTTTCTGCTACAATTTTGACTTTGAATTGGCTAGTTGCTATATTTGACTATATTGAATGGCTAGTGCTATATTTGACTATATTGAGATGGCTTAGTGCATATTTGGATATATTGAAATGGCTAGTGCTTATATTTGACTATATTGCTAATGGCTAGTGCTATATTTGACTATTTGGGAATGGCTAGTGCTATATTTTGACTATATTGGAATCTGAGTGAATATGACTTATTGTATAGGCAGTATGTATATTGACTATTAATTGTAATGGCCTAGATGACTATAATTAGACTATATCTGACAGATGGGCATAGTAGACTAATACAATTTGATTATTAATGGCCATAGTGTATATTGAGTGCTTAAGATACGGCCTTAGTAGCTACTATTTTGGACTTATTGGATGGCTTGATAATGAGCATATTGATGGCTGTCATATATTGACATATGAATGCTATGTATGACTACTGAATGGCTAGTGCTATATCTTGATATATTGGAATAGGCTAAGTGCTATATTTACATAAAATATGGAATGGCAGCTGCTTATTATGACTGATATGTAATGGCTAGTGTATATTTGACTATATTGTACATGGCTAGTGCTAAATCTTGACTATATGGAAACTGGCTACATGCTATATTGACTATAATTGTAATGGCTAGTGCTATAATTACTATATTTGTGAAATGGTACAGTAAGGAATTTATGATTGCCTCGTAGGTTGTTCTTTTGTTGGAAAAAATCAATAAAGGAAAGAGATAAAAAATTATTTAATACCACGTCTGAGTATTAATTTATATAGATACATAGGGAATATCAAATACCACAAAGAAAAAACCATAACGTATGGAAATCAAGTAAATGATATCATACCCATCCACTCTTAAGTCCAATCACACTACAATAGAAATACAAACAATAAAATAAAAGCAACCCAGAGAAGGAACTCCAGGACGCATTTTAAGGAATAAAAGATCAATGCGAGAAGTGGCACGTAAAAATGTGTGATCTAAAAAAAAAACCCAAGTAAAACTTAACATCAAAAAAAAAAAATGAAAAATCACAGAACCTTTCCCAGATCAAAAGCGAAAATTAATGACTTTATCAGCACGATGAATTCTACCTACACATCCACCCAACGATGAATTAAAGGCTATGCTTTTTGGCAACATTAGACAGACTGCGTTATTCAATAAAAAATGCGAAGAAGAGAAATAATATACTTGTAAAAACACCTCTATGACTGCGCACAAATACTCGTGTCTGATATCAAAAAAGATGCTGAGAATTTCTCATTCTAAATATCTAGATTGGTCTTGTTAATATAAGTCTTGCAACGAGTTTTGGAATTCTCATAGGCAACAAGATTATGCTCCTGTGTTAAACCGACCGGTTTTAATTTTATTGAGGGCAAAATAAATACAAAAGGCTTCATATAGGAGAAAAAAGCTATGCTGTGCGCCTTCAAACTTTCAACATTTAAGATATATCGTCAACATTTTATCATAACACAAGTTGTTATTTATTCATATGCCTGGATTCGATAATTCCAGTGAATTCAACACAGTCTTCCATGTTTATGTGTCATACTGGATGCTTCTAAATGAACATAAATATTAACGGCAAAACCGACAGCTCAACCCTAGTGACAAACAGTATGATACCAGCGTCTCGCTTGGTCAACTTCCCATATTTATGCAACAATGTCTTTCATTACTACCTGCATATCGGTGTTTATGTTTTCTCAATTTATTCGGATTACGCAAGAGTATGTTTCTGCGCATGATCAATTTCTGAAAACGAGACAAGCTACTGACAAATTACGTTGATGTCACTGAGGTTCAACAGTCTCATCTGAGCAGTATTTGCATTCTTTGCTCGTTAAATGATCTTGTTTGCAATACAACAGTATTCGAGTTGCTCTCTGACGTTTTTCATTTAAAATAGCTTTGTATTAATTAATACCCGCAACTGCAGAGCGTTCATGAGAAATGGCAGTAATGACAATTTGTAAAGATATTGAAAGACAAAACATTGGAAAGTAATATTGATATAAACACTTAGGACGTTTGGAAAATAGTGCTAAAATATCCCATCCTGATTTAACAGGAAACAATTTAGACTGGGATTTCTTATTTATTACAGGTTCTCGAGTCAAATCCCGTTTCTAATCTAGTTCTTGGGGTGCATGTCAACGTGGATGACAATTGTTTTAGAAATGACGATGATACTTTCCAATGTGAAACACGTTACAAGAAGCAACGGGCCTTAATGTCCTTGCACGTGGTCGTCGTTAGTTTCACAAGTCTCCAGAATATAAGCAACATTTTGGCAATAATTTTTTTTGTCATTTACCAAAATATTTGTCCCATTTACGATGATTTAAGATCTTCTTCTTCCATGAAAAATGGATGTATCACTCTGGTCGTGAAATTATAAGATTTACACCAAGATATCTCAACAAAATTTGCATTATAGTAGTACATTTGCGATAACCTTACTATTTCCCCTAAATTCGCTTTTCAACGATCGTAGACAAAAATAAAAATAGCATTAATACAATAAATATATCTAGTGACTAACGATGATTGTAAAAATATTTGCTTACAGTTGAACACTTGGGCAATATTGATAAAAGAAGAAAAGTTATACGGATAATTGAGAGGACATTTTTAAAAAATTGGTGTATAATAAGAAGTTTTGTTTTATTGCTTTATTTTTGATGATAAATTAACATTACTCTTCTAACTTATATACAAAAGTGAGATTCCTTTTGAAAATATTGTCTGTTTCACTGCACAAATCTTAAGATATCTATTAAATTTAATGATGAGGCGGAGTCTTGAACTCATTGTAACACACCGTGGTACAAATACGCAAAATAATATGCTAAAAAATTTTGCGTGTAGTATTCCTTCTTGGATGTGTAAGCAGACAGATCTGCTATAAATATGAACATGAAATATGTCCAAATATCTAGCATCATTGCAAATTAATCACATTTCAACTCATCATTCTTCAAAGGAAACGGGTTTTCAATCTGATCTCTAAATAAATATAACCAAAAGCTCTGTAATCACTAAACGCACTGAAAAAGAGCAGATCCGTAAACCATTCCACCATAGTTTCGCTGGTGTGCCAGCTGGAATTTAAGAAGAATGAATTTCATAATTCGTTTCTTGATTTGACAGTAACAATCGGAAAATTGGACGGAAAACTCCATAAATGGCGGCGTTTTCCGTCAAAATTTCCCTATTGATACCGCCACCAAGAAAAAATCATAAGATTAAAGCAAATACTACCAGTAGTTTCTCGCATCAAAGAACTTTGAGAATGGCGCGTAGGAATACATGGTAGTGACAATGAATCAAAAACACTATGTTTCAAAATGGCTGTGCGTTTTCAGTTCAAGTAGAATTAGTGAGCAGAAAAATAGAATGGATGGACAAATTAAGGTGGCGTAAAAGGTGAACTTATGTATGAAGAAAGGTGCAACGGTGTCTAGGTGTATGTTGCATTGTTGAGGGGGAGGGAGAGGTAACACTGGTTGAACACACGTAACGAACTCGCAGGTTTGCTTTGTGCATTTTCGGACGATCAAAATTGCAGTAAAATCATCAAACAATAAATATAATAAAAATGATGATTTCAGCTTCTACTCGTCTCAACTTCCCTAGATGTAGCAATATTCCATCATTCACTGCATAGGTGTGTGTCTCTTCAACTTTTCGATACACAACAGCTTGTTCGCGTATGATCAGTTTTTGAATCGAGGCAGGTACTTACAAACAAGATGTTGTTGCAGGGGTTCAACAGTCACGTTTAGGAGGCAGCATTTCGTAAATTCTATGGTTGTTATAACAATTATAATTTACCAGTATGAGTCAATGCTGTCTGATGTGTTTCATGGCTATTGTTAAGCCGTTTTTTCACACACTGATTTGACTACGGATTGCTCTGTTGACCTAATCAAGACTATGGCTCACGGCGGGTGTGACCGGTCAAACAGGATGTACTCCCTAGGCACCTGATCCCACCTCCTGGTTGTCCAGGGGTCTGTGTTTGCCCACTCTTGTTTTTGTATTCTTTTTGGACTTACGAGATTGATCACTGTGTCGTTATCTTTGCCTTTACATTGAAATAAAAATACATATCTGTCTAGTGTGAAAACAGAGAGGTGATAAGTTTATGAATGTCCTGCATCGTCATGGAATGGGTGGAGTATGTCAAGATGAGTTGTCGCCACTGCATGAATGCAAATGAAATACCTACATAAAGAGGCTGTCCATAGAAACCAGACAATGCCCTAATATTAGATGAACGTGACACGTCACTGCCCACTATAATGACTATATACAATGTATTTAGCTCGCCTTGACAAGGTTCTCTGATCAAATTTGTCCGATATCTGGCATCATCATAAACTTAATCACACTTTAACTTCTCCATCTCTGCTTCAATAAGAACTACAGTAGTTGATATAGAAATTAATCTTATATTTTTTCGGGTGATGCAGGTATCATTCGAATTTTAGACGGTAAAACTCACTAGCGCGAAGCGCATTGATGAAAAGGTTTTACCGTCTAAAATCTCGGTGATGATCTGCATATCACCCGAAAAAATATAAATTTATTTCTTATCATTTAATTTTATGTTACAACAACAAAACAATGTCCATTAGACTTTTGTTTTTGTTCAGGTACTGATCGAAAAATCACCTCAATTCATTAAAAAGTGTTTTAACCAAATGAATGAAAACCAAAAATAAAAATTGAGAATCGGCGCTAGAGGTGATCACACGTGAAATAAAAGTGTAAATGAAACAACAT
>CAJDSM010020762.1:19877-44131 GCA_903981925.1 Ostrea lurida
TATAATTTCTTTCGGCGTGATGCAGGTATCATTCGAATTTTAGACGGTAAAACTCACTAGCGCGAAGCGCATTGATGAAAAGGTTTACCGTCTAAAATCTCGGTGATGATCTGCATATCACCAAAAAATATAAGATTTATTTCTTATCATTTAATTTTATGTTACAACAACAAAACAATGTCCATTAGACTTTTGTTTTTGTTCAGGTACGTGATCGAAAAATCACCTCAATTCATTAAAAGTGTTAAACCAAGAGAATCGGCGCTAGGTGATCACGTGAAATAAAATTAAATGTAAACAACATCCCCATTTGTGTCCCATTCTCGCAAGGTGTGGAAAAGACGGAAGTTTTACAAATACGACGCCCGATCGACATCATGCACGACGTGGTTAGGAGCAATAAAGCTGTAACTGCGTTAGTAAATTGAAAAACCAAAAAATAATAATAAAAAAAAATATATTTTAAACAAAACATAATTCTTATAACTTTATGCTATATACACGTAGTTTATCTTTTATCTACATGACAAAATCGGTCGTGATGAAGAGGAAATGCTTGAGTATACGTTTGAGAAATCGTGGCTTGATTGTATAGCTACACAAGTGATCTGTCAATAAACGTCAGAATGAGAAGCTGTATTCATGTACTTTTTAAACTGCTCTTCGAGTTTTGAGTTGTTGTGAAACACATTCAATTTCAATCAATCCCCGAAATCTCTTCTCCCAATTTGTGTCCCATCTCGTCAGATCGGTTTGGAAAGAACGGAAGTTTACAAATACGACGCCCGCATGACATCATGCACGCGTGGTTAGAGCAATACAAGCTGTAACTGCGTTAAGTAAATTGAAAAACCAAAAAATAATAATAATAAAAAATATATTATTTAAACAAAACATAATTCTATTAAACTTTATGCTATATACATCGTAGTTTATCTTTTATCTACATGACAAAATCGTCGTGATGAAGAGGAAATGCTTGAGTATACGTTTGAGAAATCGTGGCTTGATTTGTATAGCTACACAAGTGATCTGTCAATAAACGTCAGATGAGAAGCTGTATTCATGTACTTTTTAAACTGCTCTTCAGTTTTGATGTTTGTTGTGTTGACAACACATCAATTTTCATCAACATGTCCCGAATGACAGTGGTTCAACAGTATCTAAAGGGTTAGCAAATTAATCTTAATTTTCAATGCAGGAGGAAGCAAATTTGAAATTATTCAAATTAAGAAAGGCATGAATGATATGATTTTCCTGGAATATTTTACGTGATCGTGCAAGTTTCGAAAAAGAAACCTGGTAAATGGGGCAAAAGATCCAAGCGTATCTAAATGCGTGTTCCAGTTTTTAAGACTGTCAGAACGCACGAATCTAGAATCAAACAATGATCATCTGCTGTTCCTTGTTATTCACTTGGACAAGAACAAGACATTCAATCTACAATCTTCAATCCACCAGCCTTGATGTGTATGTTAAATCTGTGTACTATTACTTCCCACTTATGTATGAATATAAACGAGAAGCACACAGGCCTTAATGTTCACATGAGTAATATACCCCACACAGAGAGTCTCACATTTGCATGTAAGCCTCAAAATGGAGTCTTTTATCCACATGTTATCATTTTTTCAATATATGCATACAATTCCTATTCAATTACACGAGTAGATAAAAAGATTTAACTTTGAAGCATATGAATCTATACTTTAACATTCCTCATGCCAAGGAGGGGTCATGAATTTCACAATTTAGGCAGAGGTTTTCATGGACATCATGATCATCATTTATTTTTCCTCAAATATATAAATTATGGAAGTAAAGAGGAATATCTTCTAGGTTATAGTACAGTTTACTTAATATGTAAGCATATTGGCCCCACCCTAAAGCCTGAACCCATAATCATGCATTAAGTTTTTCTCAAATATAAATGGAAGTAGAGAAGATTTTTCAGGTTATGATATATGTTTACTGTATGGTCATATTGGCCCCACCCTAGGACCTGAACCCCTGACCCCAGAGTCATGAATTTCACAACTGAAATAGAGGGCTTCATGTACATCGTAATCATGCATTTACCATTTCTCAAATATATTTGGAAGTAGACGAAAATTTTCGAACATTTAATACATGTTCACTATAAGGTCATATTGACCCCAACCCGGGGCCTAAACCCCAAACCCAGGGGTCGTGACTGTTGTAAAGCGCTTCATGGACTTCATAACCATGCATTTATTTTTCGCAAATATATATATACATTGTGTACGTGAGTAGAGAATATTTTTTTTAAAAGATTTATTAACATGTTCACTATATGGCCATATTGACCCCACCTTAGGACCTGGACCCCTGACCCAGAGGCCATATTTCACAGTTTAGGTAGAAGGCGCCACGAACATAATTACCATGTATTTAACAATTTTTCTCAAATGTATATGGGAGTAGAGAGGATTTTCTAAGACTAAATACATTTTCACTATATGGCCATTATAGACACCCCCCCCCCCCTAAGGACAGGGCCATGAACTTCACAGTTTAGGTAGAGGCATTTAAGAACACCATAACCATGCATTCAGTTTATCTCCCACTACTGTAGAAGTACAGAAGATTTTCTAAGATTTAACACGTTCATTATATGGCCATATATATTGGCTCCGCTCTAGGGCCTAAACCACTGACCCAGGGACCATTGATTTCACAATTATGGTAGGCTTCATGGACATCATAACCATCCATTTAGGTTTTCTTACACATGTGTAGGAGTATAGAATTTGGTTATTCTTCTTATCCTGGAGATGTTTCATACCAAAACTGGTAACAACTGGCCTTGTAGTTTTCAAGAAATCAAAAATGCGTCAAAGACAGAAATGGCCGGGTTGCTGTAAATATGTTCGGTAAACAGGAAGTAGGTGTCGGACAGGTCTGAAATCGAATCCCACGATATGGGACCACCCGCTGATGATGGATATGAAAGGTCATGAGGGTACGATAATTAATTGCTGAGTCAAAGTGTTACGAGAATTTGCACTATTAGAATAACACTGGAAATATTTCTAAGTCGGTAAACAGGAAGTAGGTGTCAGACAGGTCTGAAATCGGATCCCACGATATGGGACCACCCGCTGATGATGGATATCAAAGGTCATGAGAGCTACGATAATTAATTGCTGAGTAAAAGTGTTACGAAAATTTGCGCTATTAGAATATCACTGGAAAATATTCTAAGTCGGTAAACAGGATAGAGTAGTGTCGGACAGGTCTGAAATCGGATCCCACGATATGGGACCACCCACCTGATGATAAATGTAAAATGTCATGAGGCTCACGATAAGAGTATTACTGAGTAAAGTGTTACAAAATTATTTCCCCGCCCGCACGCCCACCATTCAATTATTTTATAAGCCGGTTTTGCACTCGTGCAACCCGGCCAAAAGTGTAAAATTGTTTACGGACGACGACCAATCGCAACTCAGGTGACCTAATTAGTCTAGTCGGGCGGATCCAGGATTTCGAGTTAGGGGGACGCAACTTCATGAGGCAGGGGGTTTGGGTCCAGGGAAAAGCCCAGGTGGGAGTCTAGGGCGCGAAGCCCCCGTAAGCTCCTGAAACTATCTTAACTTCTGATTTATTTTGCAATGTTTCGATAAGTGTTTACTTTTCATATAGGAAGTGGTAGTATTATTATCATTAATACAGAGAAAAGCTTTACGTCTAGTTGTAAAGATTTACAATTAACAATTAGATAGGTAATAGCTTGACTTTAACGGTCCTGTACAGGGTAAGTTTGGCAATACTTCATTTCGTTGGTCACAGATGCAGCATGAAAACATCATTATCATAAAATACTGCGGCACATAATGATAATTACCTCGTCTTTGTTTTAATGATGGCTGACATTTACTGCTAAACTATAAGCACCTCAGGGACAGACATTGAACTGCACGAACGCATTTGGCCAGAAATGATGTCTCAGGATTTGTCGAAATAATTACGTCATTTTGTACATATGATGGATTTGTAATTGGGTTCAACTACTTTAATGGACCAAAATACATAAGATATGCTAAAATAAAAGTTACCAAAAAAATATAGATAAAAAATAAAATGATGCAGATTTTCTGGCAGTGGTGTAAAGATTTATTACACTGAATCTAACCACTGGTTTCCGGGCACTCGGTATTCATCATCAAGGTCATAGTGTAAAGTCATCTCAATAGTGTTGTCTTTTTGGAAGATGGGCAGACATTTGTGATTAAATGACCCAATAAAAATTGTGTTGAGGGATATATTACGAAAATAATTATATATATAATGTGGTTTCGTGATAATTACAAACTAGTTGCTATGGGTTTGCGTTGCAGTTTCCTCGATATCTTAGCTAGTTTTGGTAAAACCCTCCTACTTTTATTGCAAATTATACATTAAAAAGACCCATTATAAAAGTGTAATTCTGTAGCATAGATACCTTGCAAACAAGGACGGGGTGTGGTAATTGTCTTTTGATGGTTTTATAAAGTACATTTATTTAGATTTTGAAGAAACAATATTTTAGGAAAAAGGGTGAATTTCATGATACAAATTTCCATTAGTTCGTAGAATGATGGAGAGAGAAAAATAGGGGAGAGGGATTTTTCTTTTATTTTTATATTCAACACATTTATCTATTTGATTTTTAAGCGATTATCTCATATTCTAAAGTAACAGCTCAGTGATCATGAAACAGTTCATCTTCAGATCGTATAAAATAACCGAGTTTGTATCAGCGACAAACAAAATGAAACTTTGAGGGATTAACTTCTGTCCCCTAATCATCTGATATAATATGTATACGTATAAGTAGAGGATCGAATAAATTCAGTTTGGGCGTCTATATTGATTGATTGTGACTGTTTTTCGCCTCGTTGAGGATATTTCATTCATATTGAGACGTCACTGTTGCCGGTGAAGGGCTGCAAATTTAGACCTACGGCTTTTACTTCTAAATTCCGAGCTCTTGGCGGCGGAGCAATAACTATCTATTTTAACGTCTTCTAGGTTTGATGCGGCTGTTCCGAGCACGGGGCTCAAACTCACGACCTCCCGATCAAGAGGCAAGAGTTCTACCACCGAGCCACTGCGACCGGTGTCGCATAATATACGTTCCGGGCGGTTAAGCGTTCCGGCCGGAACGCTAGATACCTATAATATTCGTTCCGGCCTGTCATAGACGTTCCGGCCCGCGTAAAATTGGTTCCGCCATAATATTGGTTCCACCCCAATAATTTTTAAGATTTTGAAATATGAAATGTTTACGAACATGTCTACTTCTTTAGTTACTTTTATCGGGTTAAACAATAATTAATTACTAATATGATTATAGGCAAATTTAAACATTTATGTCTGTTTACTAACTGTCAGAACGACACGTGTGATTGCTGAGTTTAGATCTCCAATTCAAAGGACGATATGTATAATTATCCTGCTTTTCGGAGCAGGAGGTGCGAAGTTTGTTAACTGGGGTGTGTGGGACCCCTTCCATCCACCGAACACGCATACAAGCAAATCACTAAGCTATCGGCTGATTAGGTGGTTTTATGATATATTTATGATACCGCGGTACATGCTAATTTTAATTCACTAAAAATCTGTAGGTTTGGTTTCAGTCAATCATTAATGTTTTGTAAGTACCTTAATAATAACACATATCAATGTAACTGACTATCACTGTTTACATTTGAAAACGAGTTTATCAGAATTATTTCAAAAGTTATCAAAATTTTAAATATTCTCAGTCAGACCAGGCCGGAACCATTGGTAGAGAGAAAAACGGAACGTTGAGGATATCATAAAGGTTCCGACCGGAACGTTAAAAACCCGGAACCTTTATTATGCGACACCGGTCGGGCGTCTGTATTTTTCCTGCAAACAGTATAGGTTCAGCTAAGAATCATGCAAAATGAAAAATTAGTAATGAATCGTCTGTAACCAAGACCAAAACACTTGTGTTAGAATTGAAGTCTGTAATGTTTAAGAAACATTCTCACTTGACGGCAGCAGTTTTCCAGTGATCGACACTGAATAATTGTGTACACTGGGCAATGAAATATTTTTAGCCGGGTACCATAGCGTTAAGTTACATGTATGACCCGGCTATAGGGATCGCCTAGCTGCGCGAAGTAATCCGGAAATGACCTTTAGCCGGGTAACATAGCGTAAAGTTAATCATTTTGCTGTTTGCACAAGTGTACACCCATTATGAGTGTTTCACTGTACTCTTATCTGACACACAGTAAAACCGAGAGGAAGATATCCAAACAAATTTTCTACGCCTGTTATAATTCACTTTTGCCTTCATAGTTTGAGATTTTGATCTACATTACACAAGTATGTATTTACATGTAAATTGATTTGACTAATTTTACCCTTCAAGCTCATCAGACGATTTTTTTAATGCAATCTATATTATACTATTATGGGTTTGTACAGTATACAATGGTTTGCCAGATTTGTCATTATTCCAGTCCTATATAAACTTGTAACCCCCATTCACAGGCGCTTGAAGTTTCATATCAATATAATAAAAAAAAAATATTCCTGTGTACTAACTTATTGACAAGGTCAATAAGTTAGTACACAGGAATAATTTTTTTTTATTATATTGATATGAAACGTCAAGCGCCTGTGCCCCCATTGTACCTCTAACCTGGGTCCATGCAACCTTGGTTAAGACATAAACCAAGGATAATTTGTGCCTTTGGTTGAAATCAGTCCAGATATCATAGACAATTTCAAAGTCTGCAAAAGCTAATATTCATCAACAACAATGGACAAATTTTGATCATTTCTATCGTTCTGGCGACCAAAAAATGTGTTAAGTTGACAAGAGACGAACAGACAAATATACAGAAAACTTGCTGTGTCCTTCAAACCTTACATATAGATATATAGAAGATATCCGATCAACAAACAATCATAATTTTCATGAATATGTCCATTTGCAAGCCAAGTGTCCGATTCGCTTACTGTCATCTCTCCCTTGGCAGATTTAGTCGCGACTGAATTGCCATCTAACGGACAATGCGAGTTATCGCTCTTGACGGAAACACTCGAGTGAACAATTGTATGTTTATTTTTTTTTAATTTAGGTGTACATACTTGTTGCGTAGCTTATATCACTTTATTTTTCAGGCGTAAATCGCGTATTAAAACTTGCCTTTCTGATCTTAACGATTCAAGGACCAGACTTCACTCAAACCGAACAGGTATGATTGGTGCAATTTGATTGGATGCCTTGGGAAGTCAAAGCACCATATTTTGAAGGCTTAGAAACTCAACTAAATCTGCCAAGGGGGAGATGACAGTAAGCGAATCGGAACACTTGGCTTGCGAAGATGGTCCATTGATCCACTCCGACTAACTGGAAATTAAGGACACCACAGAATCTGACAAATCTGCTTCATATTTGGGTATTTTACTAGATATTGACTCTAATGGCAGACTGGCTACTATATTATATGATAAGCATGATGACTTAAACTTTGCAATCGTCAACTTTCCCTTTCTATGTAGTAATATACCACTATCACCTGCTTATGGTATGTATATCTTCCAGTTGATTCGATACGCAAGAGCATGCTATGCGTATGAGGATTTTTCAAAGCGAGGCCAACTACTAACAACAACAAAAAGTTGATGTTGCGGGATTTAACGAATCTCGTTTAATTAAAGTCATCATTTCGCGAATTCTACGTACGGTAGCGATAATGACCTTGTTTGCGATTACAAATTACGGTTTATCGAAGTGTAAACCGTCTCCGGTTCCGACATTTACACGTTTTTCAGAATCAAAACATGAAGGTTTGCGAAGAGAAGTGAATGTAGGCTATGCCTGTCCACTTCTCTAAAGAGAATAGTCTCAATATGAGTGAAATATTCTCAACGGGACTAAAAACAAACAAATAGCCAATCATCAATCCGCAGGGAATAATACCAATGTTAAATTTTAATATTCATCTCGTGGTGCTTCCCGAAAAGTATTTTTGTCCTTCGTTTTGGAATAGGGTCTTTGTCCGTGTTCGAAACCGAAGTACTTAGGTAGATAAAGCGCTATATAAATCCAATCATTATCAATGTAACGATATACGACATACAGTATTGCAGAAGTCGTGCCAGTTTGATACCCAACAAAGTATGAATTAAAAATAGCATTTCAAGCGTGTTTTCTCGTCGTCAGCTGATTGATTAATCCTAATCATTTTACATCTGTGGTTTCTCTTTGATAATCTTATATTCTAAAGGTTATTCTAAGGTTGTGTGTATGTCAGCTGGGTATTTTAGTACTTTAACATGTTAGAGCCTCGGTTAAATTCCTTGCATATCTCGACGCCAAGTCAAAGAAAAAGGCGAATATAACAAACATTTATCAATCTCGTAAGTCCAAAACAGAATACAAAACAAGAATTGGGCAAACATGAACCCTTGGATACACCAGAGGTGGGACCAGGTGCCTAGGAGGAGTAAACATCTCCTGTCGACCGGTCACACCCGCCATGAGCCTATTCTCTAGATCAAGTAAACGGAGTAATCAGTGTATAAAGAACCGCTGTTGGGATTCATTCATGTAGTCCGCCGAAGCCAGATTTTATACACGGGGTATACACACACACGTTTAGCGTGCTTACTTACCAGTGACTTTTGTGGTGGGCGGTTTGTATATGTTCCGTGAAATTCTAAACAGTCAGTGCCTATTCCCCAGCGATGACAAACCCAGATGATATCAAGGACAAGTTCTATGAAGAACTGGACGCCCTCATATCAGCAGTCCAACATTTTTTGGGGGGGATTTCAACGCTAGAGTAGGGACAGACCACCAGACCTGAGAAGGAATCATTGGCAAGCACGGTATCGGCAAGAGCAACAGCAACGGTTTACTGCTGCTCAAGATGTGTGCTGTGCATGACCTTGTCATTACAAACACTACATTCTGCCTACCTACCAGTAACAAGATATCAGGGGTGCATCCTCGCTCCAAACACTGGTATCTCATTGATTATGTCATCACCAGGAAGAACGATATGCGAGATGTCAGAGTGACCAAGGCTACGTTTGGCGCTGAATGCTGAACTGACCACCGTCTTATTGTATCTAAGTTAAAACTCTGCATACTGCCAATGAGAAAGACTATCAAAAGATTGGATGTCTCCATGCTGAAGAGCAGCAAAGTTGCAAAAAGATTTTCCAACGTTTTCAGGAGTTGGCTGAAGGATACGATGCAAGACGATGGGGGCCAGTATAGAATTTAATTGGTCAGCCGTCAGAAACATCGACTACTCAACCGTCTATGGACGCATAGGACCAGCCACCCGTCGTAACTAAGGATAGTTCGATAAAAACGAGAAAGAGATACAGACACTGCTTGCAGAGAAAAACCAGCTCTTCAGAGCGCACCAAAGTGATCTCTCCTCACAACCCAAGAAGGATGCCCTTCCCAACGTAAGACAGAAAATCCAGAAGAAGCTGTGTGAGATGCGGGACACCTGGTTCAACAACAAGGCAGATTAAATCCAGAGCTATACTTATAGACATGACGCGTGTTTTATGATGCACTGAAGGCGATGTTTGGCCCCCATTCTTCTGGATCATCTTCCCTCCTCAATGTAAATGGGGCACAGTTGCTGATAGAGAAGCAGATATTGGAGCGATAGGATGACAGTGTAATTGTTGCCACTGTGCCACACTACATACGGTCACTGAGACTGGAAATGGAGAAGGTTTAAAAAAGAGTTATCCTATCATCTCCAGTTAGTGGAAAGTGAATTTTGCCCCAAACGCAGCACAGTAGACAATCTTTTTTCAGCTAAAACCAAATATTCGTCACATAAGTGCAGTTTTCATTGACATCTCCAAAGCCTTTGATTTTGTTTGGCATGATAGATTGTATACAAGCTTCGCCACCAGCTCTACACGTCACAGGCAATATACTTTACTTCATGAGGTCCTTTCTTAGAGGCAAAAAAATTAAATTAGTCACTTTCAGGTTTACACACCTTGGACAATGCACACCTCAAGGATCGGTTATCAGTCCAACAATCTTCAAGATTTATCATCCGAAATTCTCCAAAACAGACGACCATACAAAGTTGCTAATCACTCCTCAAAATAATCAACATTACGGTAGCAACACTCACTCACTTTCTAACTGGTTCATCCAATGGAGTTTCAAGCTGTCTCAACCAAGGAAGGTTGTAATCCTCTTTGGTAAATGACAATCTAACAAAGGATATGAAAACAAAATCAGTCATCATTTTGCAAATACTCACGGTCGCTATAATGACCTTGTTTGCGATTACAAATTATCACTAAGTCATATGTTGACTGATTTGTTTCATATTCTTTGTTACACTGTCATTTTCGTACTAGATTTGGCGACGGGTAATCCCGTTTACTTTATTTTGACTAAGGGTTCACGGCGGGTGTGACCGATCAGCAGAGGATGCTGCTTCGCTTTTGTCGGAGGTCAAGTTGCCCTACACTCAACTTTGTAAATATGTTTTTTTTTATTATATGATTACGTTTAATACAATGTTAAACTTTGCCAAATCACATTGCAACATGCAAAACAAACCCTGCAAATACGCTGCTAGCACCTTGCACTCTCACATATACCAATAAAAAAGTCAGGAGGTGGCAGGACTTCGGCTACAAAAACACTTATAAGTTACCTGAATCATCTGCCAACAGCAAACGCTGATAACACCAAATGCACCAATCCCATACATATTGCACTTCAATACACAGGCTTACACTAATAATTGTTCTTCAAACTCTATACCGATGGGAACAGAAAGCTCTGCTAAAATCCCGCCTCAGGTCTGCCTCGTGTGTCTCTAGTGGTGGGGGCGAGTCCCATCTCCTCGCCACGCTAATGTGAGTGCTCCGCTGCGGCATGGGGCAGGGTGGATACAGACTTGACTTTAACTAACGTGGCATGGGAGCGAGTGATCGGCTCTATAGCAAGACTAGTACTCGGCTTCCCCCTCAAGGGTGGTCGCAGGCTAGACTGGTTATGGCTGGGGAGCCGTAAACCCCCCTAAGGGAAGGAAAACCCCAACTGAAAATCCTGGCCCTCCAGGTTGGGTGTTAAGCGAGGGGCCAATTCCCCCTCCTCGAAAAAAAGCTCTTGATTACAGAAACCAGAAGCAGACTAAAACCAATTCAACCAGGGAGTATGTTGGCCCTTTCCCACAGAGGAGAGAGGATGTCGTGCCTGGACCAAAGCCACAAGGAAGCTCAGTGACAGACTAGGCCACTGGTGCACCCTAAACACAAATTAAACATTGGAAACTGGAATATAAGAACACTATATCAGGGTGGAAATATAGCACAAGCAGCAAAATTAATGAAGATGTCATGGGGATCAGAGAAACACATTGGACAGGTCAGGGACCTTCATCTATGCAGTAAGAGACGATGACATACACAGGGGAGGAGGTGGGATCCTTATGTCAGAGAGAGCAGAGAAAGTGCAGAAAGACTGGCCACCAGACAACGAGATGATCATCAAAGCAAGATTCACTCCCAGCACATCAAAATTACAATAGTACATGCGTATGCACCAACAGAGCAAGCAGGAGAACAATCTAAAAACGAATTCTACATCAGGCTGCAAGCGTTCATTGACGAAACACCGTAACATGACAAGCTGGTCATAACAGGAGACATGAATGCAAAGATAGGAAAGGAAAACAAACACTATGAAAGAGTAATGGGAGTACACGGGCTATGTACAAGAAACGACAACGGTAAAAGACTACGTTCCCTATGTGACAAGATGGTAATTACGGGGTCCCTGTTTATAAGAAGATACTCAATGAAACGTAGAAGTCACTACATGGATCAACAAGGAACCAGATTGATCACATACTGATCAACAGGAAATTTAGAAGCTCCATTAAAGAAACCAGAGTGCTCAGATCAGCAGACATTGGGAGCGACCACTATCTTATTCGCACCACCATCACATTCAAATTGAAGAGCATGCATGAAGAAAAGGGGAAACCATCAACCAAGGCATGATACAGACAAGCTTATGATACCAGACAACAAGAATAGATACAAAATAACTGTTCGAAACAGATACCAAGCTCTGGAAGAAGAAGAAGAGCAAAGTGAACAGGAAGGACGTGTAGAGGTTAGAAGCAACATAATGTAGAAAGCATGCACAGAAGCAGTCGAAGAGATTCTCGGGAGGCGCAAGAAGGATAGAAAGCCGTGGATTAGCAACAAATCCTATCCTGGAAACTAATTGAAGAATGAGCGGATATCAACAAAATAACATTAAGGAGAGGATCAGAACGATTGAAAACACAACTGAGAGAACAATGCAGAGAGAAAGATCGAGGGGATAAAAGACAGATCAGAACAGATAAACGGCAGTGGGTCGACAACATAGCAACAGACGTATAGAACGCAGCAACAAGCCAACATATGAAGACACTGTACCAACTAACAAAAGTTCTATGTAACGAAAGACCAAGACATGGTGCATCTGTGCTAGACAAGGAGGGAAATTCATCACCGGAAAGGAAGAGACCATGAACAGGTGGAAAGAAAACTTTGCAGAAGTTCTCAACCGGCCTGAACCAGACAATCCGGTAAGTGAGGTCGACACAAACCCAGAGGAGCAGCTAGAAGACATCAACTGTGATGAACCGAGCATGGTAGAAATCAAAGGGGCGCTAAAGATGCTAGAGAATAACAAAGCACCAGGTATTGATGGAATACAAGCAGGACTTCTACAAGCAGACATACGGTTTACAGCGGCAAAGATTAGAGAATTCTTTAGTATGGTATGGGAAGATGAGCAAGCTCCACAAAACTGGAAGAAAGGACTGATAGTGAAACTACCCAAGAAAAGCAACCTGAGAGAGTGCAAGAATTGGACGGGCATCACCCTTCTGCCAGTAGTGAGCAAAGTGCTGGGTCATAAAGTTGTGGACAGAATCAGGATAGGGATTGATAAAAGACTCAGGAAAGAACAAGCAAGTCACTGTAAAGGTAGAGGGACCACAGAACAAATATTTATCCCCAGAAACGTCGAGCAAGTTAACGAGTGGCAGGCAATGTGTCTGTTAATCATAGCTTATATATAAGTTTTCCATACATACCCAGAACAAAAATAACCCCATTGATTAATTGGTAGACAATTCGAAATATGTACAGTAATCATTGAATGCCCATCTAAAATGGCACTAGGCTAGCCAAGTGGTTCTAGGTAAAACCTCTTAGCTTCTGGGGCCTTCGCCCCTCCCCCCCCCCGGACCCCCTACCAGGACTCGTTGGGGGTCTAAGGCGGCCCCAAGATCCATGTACCAGGACTCGCTGGGGGTTTAAAACGACCCCCAGACTCATTAAAAATGCTAAACCTCTCATGCAGGTTCCGGGCCCTCTGGACCCCCTATCACGGCCGGCCCGGACCAGCTGGGGACGCAGACCCAGGCTCGCTTTAGTCTTAATTGTGAACCCCCATCGGAAATTCCTGAGTACGGTCCTGCTAGTGGATCCAAAAGTAGGGGTATAAAATTAATGTACGGACAATATCTATTGATAGAGATGACTGCAGTCCTATTTCATGATGATGATATGCAAATGAAGCAAATATGATTTCTAGAAACCAAGCATGCTTCAGAAATGTGGTTAATAGACATACTTCGGATCTCTGTATTCCGTTTTTTTTTTAAAGGGAGCATCATTCAATGTAGCATATATAGTGCGCCCTCTGGTGTAATAATGAGGCACTAAATGATAAACGCCCTCTGGTGTAATAATGTGACATTAAATAACGAATGCAACAAAGCATAATAGGATTTACGTGAAAAACGAAAGTAGATCCAAAATAGAATTACAAATGTAAATTGAAATGTTATGATATTTATGTAACACGGAATATAGTAAATCAAAGGTTAGAATTAAATATGTAACGTGCAACCGTAGTTTCTCAATTTAGACTGAGCTACTGCTCAAAATAATGATTCATGTTGTGGGTTCTCTCGGCTTTATTCCGAGCTATTAAACAACGATTGGGGGTAAAATGATTTGAGACAACGATTAGATCAAAATGATTATTTATTTTACCACGAAGCAATCTAATCACGTATAGTTATAACAAAATTACTCACTTCAATTACTCAAAATTACTCATTGTTTACATATATCTGCTCAAAGTTAATCTGCTCAATTCGACTCAATTTGTATAAATGAGAAAAACTGTAATAGAAGTAAGGCTGCTAGTGAGTAATGTCTCATTCCTATCTAAAGTATTTAATAAAGTTATTTTATTATTGACTTTGTATAGGAAAGACTTATTCAGTCACGTCTATACCTTACAACATTGTTACGTTTCTCTTCTTACCGGATGTTGTCCTTGTCACGATTGAGTGTAAACTGGCTTGGTTCACGGTATTTATACCCTACTGCCTCGCCCCGATTGGATAATGATTGAGCGTTATGATTGGTTAGAAACCTAGCTATTTGATTGGTCGGACCTGATTGGTCGGTGTATTGGTGGGTTTCAATCCACTTCCGGATTCACAACTAAAAAGTATATTAAAGGAATATATAAGAGATATGGATACTGCATTCTTTAAGAAGTCCACCCCCCGATTATACTGCGGGGATCCGTGGGCGATCGACTCGAGGAGGACAGTTCCGTCCGAATCTTCAAAGACCCGTCCCCATTTCCAGGGGATCCGAGGGTTAACACCACCGTCCCCTCGACGCAGCATACCAAGTGTGGCAAGGCCCCTTCCGGGCAGTCCGCGCTATAAATTAAGTCTCAATCAATAGATATGGATATACATGATGAGAATACCAAACTCTGTTCAAATTATACAAGGGGGATGCTTAATAACATGGAATTAAGGATGTCATGTAGGAATGAAGATGTCATAAAGTAAAATATAAATATTATTATTTTAAGAATACAAGAATTTTTAAGGGTGCATAGAATATTACGGCTGTGATTCCCTTCCATACATAAGTCCTAAACGGAATACAAATTAAGAGTTGGGCATACCACCTGAATTTTAATCAATAAATAGATATAAATAGGAAAAAAATATATCTAGATATAATAAATACGCCAGGTGTGCAACGACATAAGTAGGAACGAGGGAAATATTTATTTCGTTTTTGATTCGGTTAGTCGATCCGGGTTTCATTATTAACGTTCATGTTATTGTTCCTGTTCGTCTGCATAGTAGTGAAACTGAAAGTAAACTCCATGGAAAGAAACATGGGTGAACTAATTCGTCAAGTAAATACGTTAAAAGGTAATCATATGACCGTTCATGTTATTGTTCCTGTCCGTCTGCAAGGATAGTAGTGAAGGTAAACTTGTGATCTTGATTTGAATTTTCCACAGGAATCTGAAGTTATTTCAATGATATAGAGCTCAAATAAAAATAATACACCCCTACTATAAAAAACGTGTTTTTTTATAGTAGGGGGTGTATATTTTTTTATTTGAGCTCTATATCATTGAAAAAAAACTTCAGATCTGATTTTCTAGGAAAGAAACCCGAGTGAACTAGCCAAATTCTAATTACCAGCGACCGGTCCAAATATTTAGCTTTTACCAATCTCACTGAGATTAGCCGAATTCGTCAGGTTAAAAAGTAATCATTATATGACGACAACAAAGAATAAATATACCATGTAGAAAGGATTCATAGTATGAAAAAAACTAAAGAAAAGTAATCATTGATGACAAAAAATAGTATGTTGAAAAGGATTTATCGGATGATGACGACTGATGATGTCATGTAGAAAAGGGGAAGATTGATTGATTGTTTATTGTTTTACGTCCCACCGAAAATATTTCACTCATATAGAGACGTTACGAATGCTGGTGAAGGGCTGCAAATTTAGGCCTGTGTTCGGCACTAAGGGCCTTTGAGCAGGGAGGGGTCTTTATCGTGCCAAACCTGCTGTGACACGTGGCCTCGGTTTTTCCGGCCTCATCCGAATGACCGCCTCATTCAGTCGCCTCTTACGACATGTAAGGGGATGCTGAGCCCCGGGACCTATTCTAACTCGGACACCCACGGGTAGAAAAGGGGAAGAAAAGAATAACATGATGTACACATATAAATGAATCCTTAATTATGATAAACATAGCTAACAAGGGACGTATTGCAATATCGCTTATAAATGGGTCTATAGAATAGAGTAAGGACTATTTTTGGGGCCCATAAGGGCATACAACTCAGGAGTAACATACAAAAGAAGAAAATCAAGACTGTCAACCTGGCTAGATTTCCCCTAATCCAACTTTCAAACCTTTTCATTAATTACAGTCATACAGTACTAAAATATTTGTCCTCATATATTTGATGAGCACAAAAGTATATATTGTCAAGTGACTCTACTTTGATGCCAAGAATCGCATCAAAATTATTTCCATGTTCGAGATACGGTAAAAAATATATGATCTGTTTGATACATTTTCTGTCAGCGCTCAACGAATGCATACCAAATCTCTCTTTTTGTACAAGAAAGCACACAAATATTTATAGATTTTATTCAATTTGATAAATCATATCTAGCTTGCGGCCTAAAAAGTGTCTAATATTGCACCATTTTGGGAAACTTTTGCATTTTATCAGATTTGAGCCATTAATTTGGACAATTTAATGCATGGTATAACATACTGAATAGATACAATGAATTGAATTTCTGTTTAAGGATAATTATGTCATTATAACTGACTTCACTATCGTAATAATTAAAATATCTTGTGAAGTACTCTAGTAGTATATTCTAGAAATGTATTTTTTTTTTTGTAGTGGATTAGCCCAATAACACAGAACATAGAAATATTATTCAAAGCTATATCGGTATTTATATAGTTAACATTATATATTAAATAAGAATAAAATAAAATATTAAAGACTTTCAAGTTTTGAATGTCCTGAGCAAAATCATTACATCTTCCAAAAAAATTAAAGAACATTCCAGTTGCTAAAATATTAAGATTAATAATTGAAAAATAAATTGCAGTCGTAAAAATACATATCAGAGGGTATGAACTTCGCCGCTTCACGCTAGCATCCTTTTCTTGAAGCGCGTTAGCGGTATGCAGTCCATGCCCTCACGTATTTAATGCGCTTCAAGAAGCATGCGGCATGAGGGGTCACAGTTCGTACCCTCAAATATTTTTCAAAACTGAATTTTTTTCGTTTAAGTACGTCCCATTTTTATTTCTGTCGAAATTCCTAGCCGTTGAAATAAGGCATACTATATCATGGTTCATACACGCATTGTTCACACCTGCAACGTTAGGAATTGGCTACTAGTATTGTTTCAGTTTGTACATGTATATATGCATATATGTATAGTTTGTATAAGCAAAAACATTGAAAATGTAAACGTAAAAAGGCAAAAACAACACGATTTTTTTGATGAAAAAGATTATAACTCATTCAATTGACAATCAAAATTCGGACCTGCGTGCAAAGAAAGGAGCAATATTTTTGCCTTAACTTTGTGTTGTGTATAGTCTTTGTATGTTTACAAACAAGCCAGTGAAATTTTAATTTTGTAATTAAGGCATTTTAATTATCCGCAATCACAAATTTGCCTTTAAAATGGCACATTTTATCTAAAGAATACTTGAAATGCACTATGTATGATAAGATACCATACATTTTGAAACTTGGTGAACAATAAGATACCTCAACCTTTGTTTACACAACAAAGAGTGACCTCTCTACAATGAGCTTCTGTCACGATGTAGAACTTTGATTTGGGGGGGGGGTGTAATAATTTCCAACTCAGTAGACAGTACTTAGCTTTTGATCATTTAAAGTGAAAGACAAAAGTTTTGGGGAACTCGTGAATCAGTCCCTTTAAATGTTTATTTGAGTATTCAAAGATGTGTTTAGTAAACATTGGGCATTTTAAAGGTTTAGATGCTGTGCATTAAAGGAATCATTGGATGCTTTGGAAGGAATTTGTTTAAATTAATGTACGAAAGGGATAATTATATACGTTTAAAAGAAATTATTGGATACTTTAGAGATAATTCGTATAATGTACAAAAACACATCATGGGATAACTTAAAAAGAATTTGAATAATATACAAATACATGTACAATGTATATGCAAAAATACGTCATAATATACAGTAGAAGAAAATAGTTTGATGTGCAAAAGGTGCCATTGTTACCATTTACAGAGAAAATGAGCACTATGTAAATGCAAATTATTCTTTAAATGGATTAGAACCAACCATTATATACACTAGAGGAGAGAATGCACGTGTCTTTTTTTTTTTTTTAATTACATTTACAAAAAGGTATAATTGATGTAATTTCTTGTCTACATTAAAAGAAAAAAAGCATGATATACAAAAATAATCATGGTATGGATAAATAGTGAATAGGAAGCTGTATGTCCATAATTGTTCCTGAGCATACCTATGGATAACAATTATCTATGGAAAACAATAAATTGTTACGTAATGCATAATGTACCATCAAGTCTGATTAAAATCTTGTGAATTAAAAATGTAACTTCGAGCATTTATTGAATGACAATAACTCCACATCAATGCAAAAGGTTTTTCATATTTAAAAAATCTGGCCTGAAGGCTATATTAACTTTTACCATTTACGTATTTGTTTTAGTATTTGTTTTAGTCTTTTAGTTTTCTGCCTATCTTAACCTATCTTTTTAGTTATTTAATTAATGCATGTTTGCAGTTTGTTTACTTTATGCTTTCTGTGTATTGTTATGCCTTGTACTGTTTATGTCTGTTTGTCTTTGTACAGCTTTTTGTTTGTTTTTTACCTTTGTTTTTTACCTTTGTTTGTCGAAATACAAGCTCTTCAGAGCTTATGCTTTATTCATATAAATTCGACGAAAAATAAAATTTCTGTATCTGTAACTTATACTCAAACTCGTACTGTGTGTTGATATATATGTATTTAGCTATATGCAGGCATGTTTGTTTTGAGTACGACTCTAAGCAAGCTCCGAAAAATACTCTCAAAATCATTAACATGTACCCCATTTGAGTTTGAGAATAATTTTATCAAAGTTTCATAACACTTTAGAGTACGGAGTTTGAGTTTGAGTATGAAAAGGTGCTCAAAAAAGTTCCATATAACCTCCATGCCCGCGGGGGAAAAAATGCATAGCATGGGCAACGGAAAGAACAATTACACTAAATATACAGTCATGCATGCTAAATGTACAGAGACAGCTGGGGGTTTTGAAATGCATTTTGAAATGTTGTATCTGTTTAAACTAATCTGTTCCATGCGTGTCTTGCATGTAAAAGGTTTATCGCAGAATTTGTAAATTTATAGAAGATTTTAAAAGCGTTACCAGTACTAGTTTCGTGATGTATTACCCAGTATTCAAACTTTTTTTTTCACTGGGAAACAAATTGAGAGTTTAAGAACGTTTCTTGATTGCGATATACATTACAAAAAAACAAAAACAAAAAAAAAACAAAAAAACAAAAACAAACAAAAAAAACGACCATGCATGTGAGTATTTTCATTTAGACTTCTATATCATTTCTTTACAGAATTATTAATGGTTTCTTTCCAATGCAAACCACGTAAGATATGCCCGGTATCCCACGTCTACACCATTTCCAGGCTTTTGAATCTGGCAGCCAGAAAATGATATGTCATTTTAAAAAGAAATAATAATGTAGCTCTTTGTAAATCCTACAGGAAAATTTATTTATCTACATCTAAAATTAATATAGTCCATGTAACATGAGATTTTATTTAATATTTCTCGTGACACTTTGTAAGAAAAAAAAATGTACCTAATGCTCATCCATTATTATCGTGACACAGTCTGATGATTTACCTAACTGAACCCCGGTCATGTCTGTAGATTATTACAAAATTATTATTTTAGTTGCAGATTTTAATTTTGTATTCTTTTTAGGATTTATGAGATTAATTAATCACTGTTCGTTATCTTTACTTTTCATCTCATAAAAATCACCACCAGTTCTACGTATCAAAACGTATTCATTCTGCAAACGTTTCGCTGTAATTTTGACAAAAAGTTTTCGTTGTTTATATAAAATAATGAGATTTAGCGTTGTTCCCTTTGAACATATTCTAGTTAGCCTTTTTACCCATGGTTCACTGATATGATAAAGAGAGAAACACGTAAAATGTCGAATATATTTTGTTGATGTGTGACTTTGATAAATTATACATAATGCGTTTGTGAAACACAGATGCCCACGGATTACAGCAAAATAGAACTCATTGAAGTGAATACTTTTCAAAGTAGGTCAGATGTCAATTTCAAGGTCACAAGGTCAACTAATTGGATACCAATGGGAATGTCTCAAGAAATGAACATGCTAAATAATAATAAATATGAAAGCAGTACATGTACCTCCTACAATTTTAAAAATATGGCTAATGTTATAATTTTTTAAAAGTAGATCAAAGGTCAAATTAAAGGTCACCAGGTAAATGATTTGGTACCAATGAAAAGGTATTGCCATGATAAGTACGCATGTCAAATATAAAGGGTGTACCTTTTATGTTGTAAAAGATATGAATTGCAAAAACTAGATTATTACAATGTCAACAAATCTGGTATGGTTGGAAAGATGCACATGCTAACTATGAAAGCAGTACCTACAGAGGCAAGTGCGACCAGGAGGTCGTGAGGTCGAGTCCCGCTCGTGCCATGGCTGCATCCTAAAGATGACACAGATATACTCGAGTTCCCAGGATATCGGTATATAATTTATCGTCTGCTTTACGAGTTCAATCGAAAATAGGGCCATTTAGATGATATTCTACATCTCTAATTATCTTGTAACCATTGCACTTTTAATTTCGCGTCTAATTCATTCAATTCTTATCTGACATGAACGCACAGCTATTTTGAATTTTGTATTTTTGGGGATTTTTTTGTTTGTTTATTTTTTGTTTTTGTTAATTCTTTATGTATTTGTACGTACGCGTCACTTAGAAAACACTGATTTACTGAGAGATGCTGTCTGTTTTATTATTCAAAAACATAATTAGTTTAAATGAAAAGAAATAAATCTTATAGTTCTTTTTCTGATCGCGATATCAAAGAAAAATTGGACATAAAGCGATTTACGTCACAATTTTCTCTTTGATAGCACCTATCATTTCTTATAGTATTCAGCCGACGTTTTTATAAATGCCTCTCACATAGAAATCTGACTTTGCATGAGTCATCATAGAAGCGTTAACGTCATAATATTATGATCGTCACAGTTACTAGGCTACTAATACAACTTGTGTTTACGTTAACCATGGCTGATAACATTGATTTTTATCTGGTGGAAGAAGGCATCAAGCAAAATGAACATACTCTTTGTCTTCAGGAGGCTGTTGGCGAATGATATGGAATTGCGCGCACGCAGAGCTAACGTATGAGCAAGAAATTCAAAACTATTCAAACTGAAATGCCCAAAGAAATTGGCGACAGAGACTTTCTTGCTTTTTTCCAATCTGCTCTGTCTGGGAATACAAAGCGCTTGGCAGAGGTTCATAGAACATCTTTGATAGGCTGATGGCGACAATGGCCCTATCAGAAACTCTTAAATCATTACCAAGCAGGAACATGGACCGCGGCTAAAAGAAATAGAGAAAGCATTTTTTTCCTACAACGCACAGCGGGAAGTTCTTGAAAAATCTGTCAAGAAACAAAAGGAGGCAGTGGACAACATGAAGGCCCTTTTGATGGAGTTAGAAGAGAAGCTTTACGAAAAAGAGCAGATTTACTTTGGGAAGAAGCTGCGCGCAAATAAATTAAAGACCATAATACCCAGATATCTCACTCCCGAGAAGCATAGAAACAACGTCTGCTGCTTGTATGGAAGATGAGGCGAAGTTAAAGTCTTTAGTCAGTAGTAAAAAGAAGACCTTGCAGACATCTTTTTAAAACTTCAAGAAATTGGACAAAGACGTTACCGTAATTCATGAAGTGATTTCCACAATATGCAAAAGATACATTTCGCGATTTGACTATTAATTCCTGAAAATACAGAATCCTCTCAAACCTAGACGCAATCAATGTCCAAGAAATTCACAGCCGGAACTGGACACAAACTGAAGAAAGAGCTAGACTTAAAAAGGCGGGGCTTGTTACTGGGGTGGATAATGTTTCTGGTACCAGTCTTTCTGGACAACTACAGAATCAAGATCTACGTGTTTGTAAAGGAAGGAATAAAGACCAAAAACAGACCAACGGTCCCATCACATCCTCTATTCGCAGTGAACAAAATCTATCACAGAGAAAAACAGTACTCTAGCTCTGGCCACAGTAGTGGCAAGCCTGTTCCTCAGGTTATGATGCAGGTGTGAAAAACGCCACTAGTTATTGAAGTACCCGTCACCATTGGTGACCGACTATCCAGAAGACGAGATAGAAACATTAGCATTGCCAAAGAAACACCTCGTCGTCGGCCCAATCCTTTTACCGTGAGGGAATTCTGTGTGTATGAAAGCTGACACAAGCAAGAAGTCGTTCCTTGAACGGGTTATGTTTTTTGACGTAAGTTGATGATGGAACAGAAGCGGGATACCATGGGACACTTTTTTATTGAAGATTATAGTCTAATCAATGTGTTTTGAGAAAAATATTTTGCTATAAATCCTCCATCCATTAAAAAACGAATAATTGATTAAAACTTGTAATGATTATTGTAACTTGAATAGTGTTGTTAATTACTAGTAAAAGTTCGCATTGGTTGATTCTGGGCACCTGATCCCACTCTCTGGTGTTTCCAGGGGTCCGTGTTTGACCAAATTTTTTATTTTGTATTATATTTAAGAGGGTTAGGAATTTATAAAATAGTAGCGTACCTCTCGGGGGGTAACTAAAAAAAAAGTCACGGGAAAGTGGGGGGGGGGGGGGGGGGCAAACTTTTCAAAATTTTGTCGACAAGCAC
Source organism: Ostrea lurida (assembly GCA_903981925.1). Classification (NCBI taxonomy): domain Eukaryota; kingdom Metazoa; phylum Mollusca; class Bivalvia; order Ostreida; family Ostreidae; genus Ostrea; species Ostrea lurida. The sequence continues at coordinate 42,833 of CAJDSM010020762.1, forward strand.
AAAAAACCAAAGAAAAAAAAAAAAAAACACTTGAGAGGGGGGGGGGGGCACAACTCTATAAATTACTGAAAAGTAATACTCGGAATGTAGAATTGAGAATCGTACGTCTTTCGGATATAACGTCCCGTGTCACAGCAAACGTTGGCACGCTAAAGAAACCTCACTGCAGCGCCAAGCATAGGTCTAAATTTGTGTTACTTCACCTACTTTACGATAGAACGTAAAACAAATAAGCAACTAACCGCTAACAATTTCAAAGTTATGGTTTAAATATCAGGGCCGTAACAGGAATTCCCGATGGGCCCTGCTTTCCTCCGTAGCACACGAATTTATGCATACTTTATCTTATCTGTAAGTATTTAATTACATACACGTACATGTCGAGTGAATGGATGAATAACGGATATCCGATACACATAGCAGCAATGGGACAGGACATGACTGATTATACATAGTATTGAAATGTTGGAAAAGAACAATCTGTGTGCTAAGGGAGAATAATTATAAAGGTATGTTTAGTGTTCATGCCCGCAAACGATTACATGAAATGCTTTCAAATATTATTTGTAAATGGTGGTCGCCCATTTCGACACGTTGGTGTCTTAAACTTCATTACCAATGACCCCCCCCCCCCCCCCCCATGCCAATATCCGAGCCAATGAGAAAGTATTCTTTTAATTGAGTTTAGTTTCACATCTCATGAATTGTAGTACGGCTCTTACCGCATTGGTATACAGTAGATAGTAGTGTGTAAAATGTATAAAATCGATCACTTATTGTAAGCGTGGAATACATGTGCATATTCTTTAATCACCTTGCATGCACACACATCAAATGAAGTATGATAGGAGGATAGGATATATGTTTAAATCCCATGTTTACACGTAACTTGTTGAACCGTGAAATCCACACAGGTAAAAACTACCCTATTGTAGCACCAACACACACGTACCTGCTCGACTCATTCACGAATGTCTAGTATTTCCACGAAGGCGTGTCGATATTCAACAGGTTGTGTATGTTGACTGATTGACTACTCCGACATGTGACATTTTGCATGGTTCTCGAGAAAGGTACGTTTTGAGAAAATTTTATTCCTTGTACTATGATAATCCACATGGGGGAAAAATAAAGAGGAAAATGTCTGTTTATGGCACAATTGTAACTAAATTAGAAGTATTGATTATTTTATAACATTTCTTAAGGTAATCTGGACTGCGATTACTCTCGCTCTCTCTCAAATTGATGCTGGTGCCACGGAGTATAGACCTATTCAGGGGCGGATCCAGGAATTCTGGT